>CALNXI010001199.1:62476-101757 GCA_942486025.1 Porites evermanni
GTTTTCTTTGTGGCAAATTTTCTTCAGCACGGGTAGAGGTCTTACCAAATTTTAAGACACGCAGGAGTCTTTCAGATGAGTACGATGTTTAACTTGGGGATTGGATTTCAATTCAAGAGCAATTTTGACTCAAGAGCCTTTTTTCAGTTTTTTGCTCTTCGACTCCGCAACACGGGGGATATACAAATTCCAGCTTGCTAGAAGGTGATGTGAAAGTGAGAAAATGTCATGCAATGCTATTCTTAAGAAACTGTATGAGCCGAAAATGGGTGTGATTTTGACCATTCGCTTCAAAATAACAGCGGAAATCGAGATAACAAAACATATGTTTTGTGTCCTACTTTGCAGACGAGGACGTGTATCGGCGTTTTGAAAAGCATAATTATGTTCTTTCATTCATTTATTGCCATGGAATATGCGTTTACATTGTTTTTTCACTGTTAATAGCTCGGTTAATGCGGCTGGCGATCATCTTGCCGCCGGAAGTTTCATGGAAGAGGAATAAAATGAAAGACTTTTCTTCTAAACTACGTAATCAGTCTCTGTGGTGTAGTGGTTAAGTGTCGTTTCGTCGAGTCGAAGGTGCTGGGTTCGGATCCTACTGACTTATTCATTCCTTCTTTCTTTTTTTTCCCGTTTTTTGTGTTGTTGTTTTCTATAAATATATAGCTAAATAACTGTTACTTAATAAAGTGCAACAAACAGCAAGAAAAGTATTGTGTTTCCAGAGAAAATATCGTGCACCGTATATTAAATATATGGATAAACGATCTGAATTTCTATTATTTCCTACAATTTACTGTGGGAAAACCAGAGTTGATAACCACTTGATCATTTTCTAAACAACGTTCCCACGAGTTCTTTCTACAGACTGATAGTAATTATTCTAGTACTTTCCAACATGTAAATAGGACATTCAATGTCATTTTTGATTCTTTTAAGTCTCACTGCCTAACTAATACCAGTATCAACAGAATGTGCCGCAGCATTACTATCTTTTAGATACCCTAGTTTATTATTATTATTATTATTATCATGAGAATCTGTTGATTGGGAAACAAAAAAGTGTCCGCCGGTGAATACAGACTAGAGATGTGACGTCACAAAAATTCAAATTTGTAAAATAACAGGATTTGTTGACACATCCAGAAAGACCAAGATGAAATACGGTATGTTCACTTGCCAGAAATGAGTCTGTTGGTTCAAATTAGCGTGGAAATAAAAGTATTGTTGTGCTCCGAAGGCTCCATAGAAATCCTTCTAAAATAGAGCGTATTCACTCAGGTCGCCAGACTCTATGCAAATTTACTGAAACAAAAGAAAGCATTTAAATGAGAAAAGAGTTCAACTCCCACAGGATCTTCTTGACACACCAACATGGCCGCCGTTTAATTGTTTTCGAACACCAATATGGCCGCCGTGACGTCATGTGAATACTCTCTACAGGCCTGGATCGTAACATTACGTAACGCGGTGTCAGCATACCAGTGTCCAGACCTACCGTTTGTAGACCTATAAGACGGTTGCTTATAAAGAACACTCAAGTCTCTACTTTAAATAATTTGTAAATATAATTTTCAGTGCAAATGGAAACGAAATTAATTTGTGCCCTTCAACCACCAAACAGAGCATGCAGTAGTCAATGCAATACACCTGGCCCCAGTTGTTCAAAGGGTGGATAGCGCTGTGAACCTCTTGAACAACTGTAGACTGGATGGTAAATCCTGCAGCTACAAAAATTACATTTTCATTAGTTATTACATACCTAGGGTTTTTGGCTACTTTTTCTGTCTCAATGACATGTCACATGATGTCTTCTACACCTCATTGCAACCAACCTGTGTATTCAACACCATATATTGTAGATTTCTAAATTAAATTTTTGCACATTTACAGCTAAAAATAATGTACATGAAATAACTGAATGTCATATAAAGTACATTACGTAAACCCATTCGCCCCAGGAGCTTTGCTGGAAGACGTGTTGTAAAGCTAGTCGAAGTGACCGGAAACTTACCAAAAAGCCGTTTGCAGTTTGTGCAGTTCGTGACACAGCAGTCCTGACATTTACGTTTCGCCTTTCTTGCCCCGTTTCTTTTTTCCTTTTGCTGGGCACTTACTAGGCTGCAATTCGGTGGAAAATATTTTTGGCAAAGAGTTTAGGATCGCAGGATTAGATGGAAGGAAGTGCGGGTAGGTAGTGGTACAACGTACAAGATTTTCATCTGAATTCTTGGGTCTTCTTCAAATGGTTTTTTGCTTTTTTTCCGCAGCCTCCTTGACTACATCATTCTGGTATGTTTTTTAAAGATCTCTTCCCCCGGCACAAGTAAGATGACAAAGTTGTCCTTTGTCGTTCAAACTGAAGACGTCGAAATAAGCGATACAAGGGACGTGGATCCGCATGGGCGGCTAACGGGGATTAAGGGGCGAATAGGTTAAAAGAACTTTAAAAATTGTGCTACAGTTTCAAGAACTCTCATGACTGGCAAACTCTGCTAAAGAAACAGTGTGGCGAATGGACAACCCTTAACTGAGCCACCTCGCCTGTTTTAACTGAACTCTCAACTAAATATTTCTGCAATATTAAACAGCTGCTGACACTGAATAGAGGGATATGATTTAGTCATCTTTCTTTAATCTTTTTTTAATCATGGTAATGACACAAGCGTTACAAATAATGCTAATCCAGAATTTACTTTTAACTCAAAAGCTTTCACTAGTGGACACCACAAAGAAACAATGACTTTTTCTTTTATGTCTACCTACTGTCTTTGCTCCTGACAGCCAAATCCAAAAAACTATTTTTTTTTTTTCACTGAAAATACTTTTGACTTATAAATATGCTTAGTTTTTTACCTAGATGTATGTAAAGTTCATTTTTTTAACATGCTTATTTCCTATTTGCCAGTCTCACCTTATACATATAACAACGAAGGCATGCTTATTGCATCAGATATTCTTAAAATAGCAACTGTCATTCAGCTCAAGAAGTATTGTTGTTGTTAGTGAAAAGAAATACATGTATCCAAACTTACTACTGCCTAAAAATACATGTTAGTATTTACTGCTATGAGATATTATTAGGGTGTAGTTAATGGATTCATATATTTAACACATAAATCCCAATATCCACATACAAATTCTCCAGGCTGATGTCCACATATTTCCTTACAGAAAAATTAGTTGAGAGAATTTGATAAAAGATCAAATCATTTTCCTTTTGGTGATCATGATATTATTAATTCCCATAACCCAATCTATTGACAAAATATGTATTGGTACTGTTAGGAGTGGTAAACTTGACACTCTTGGGACTTGAAAGGTTTAATGTGCAAAATATTCTGCCATTTTTTCGAGCTCTGTTAAAACACAGCAGAGCTACATGTACCGAATCTGCTGTCCCCTTTTTGTTCAATATCACAGCTAGGGATATAGATCTATAATAGGTGCAAGTCAGGGAAAATCAACGGCTGTCAACCTGATTTTTCCAGCTGAAAAACATTCCAGTCTTTTTAAAGCCTGCAAAAAAAAGGCAACTATTTTCTTCTCATATTGCCCGCCTATTAAATGCCATTTCCTGTCTGTTAAAAATTTAAGCTACATCCCTGATACACCTGTATCAGTATACTGAAGCTGACATCAACAGTTTATTTTTTAAACATTGCGATCTAACTTCTCATTGGCTATGAGCCTACAGTTAATTATAGAAATCAGCACCACCTAAAGACTAGTTAGGCATCTGCTAGCAGATTTCTGACTAATCTGTAGGTTGTGTGTGCAATGCATAATTTCCAAGAGCAACATCAAACTGTGTTCTGCACTTGTGTGAAAGTGTCTTTATCATTATCATTTTTCTTCAAAGCAGGTTTGGCTGATAACACTTACTTTGACCTTTATTATTAATATTACAGATACCACAAAAAAAATCATCCAATAATTGTATAGTATTGATATTACACAAATTTTGTCAACACTAGCTATAGTTATAAAGAATTTGTTGGAGGATTTACAAGGTTACATAAATGTCTTCAACGAATCCTCCATTACCCTGTAATTATGATTTATTTACTATTCAAGCATTAAAAATTGCCTTTCAATCCTTCTAAAAAGCAAAGGGAGCATAAAGTCCTCTTGACCTGTACATTGTATGTAAATCGCCTGGGAACCAACTTGAACATTATGCACTAATCATGATCAATTGAAAGTTGGATCCACCCCCTGACTCCTGGGATAGTCATAGAGTGGGGAATGTAACATCTATGAAGTGTTAAATTTAGCCAATTTCCCCACTCACACATACCACACAACATCACATATATAAACAGCAAAGCTTTAGTTGCTGTTCTTTACTAAATCACCAATGAAGGAGATGTGTTTAACTGAGTGCGGCACCGGAAGTTTTCCTATTGAAAAATTATTTACAAAGTTATTTAAGACACTTCCTACTAAAACGATTCACAATGGACCCATATAGTAATCAAATTTAACAACATACCAATGAAAAATAGCAATAGCCACAAGAAAATGCACCTAGTTTTTAAATTGACAGCAAAACAGTGCGTACTAGTTACACACGGTTACTAGCTTGGGCAAGCATTGTAATACAGTAGAGAAAGCTTTAATTGTTCGCAGTTTTTCATGTTAAGCAATTTAGAAAACTGGAATGCTGTTCACATGGTAACCGTTCTTTATGACTAACCACCGCCTGGGACACAACCATGCCCAACTGTAGAAAAGATATTTGGGGTGTATATTTAGCTGTGGTAGAATTAGTGGCAAGGCATCATTAAACCTACTATGTTCACACTATAGTGGACAGCGTTTGCACCACCACAGAAATCATATAACAGAAATAAATTAAGGATAGGGCTTCTCTGTTCTCAAACAATATGGTTGGAGTGAAGCTTTGCAACGCTAATTTCAAAAGTGGAACATCACATATTAGACAAGTTTTGCACCATACTTTGGTGCAGTGTGAACACCTACTCTGCCCATCATGGAAGCAAATAAGTACGAGTATGGAATGGAACCCACTGAGACTGAAGTAAATATTCAGACGTGAGGACTGGAATTTAGTGCACCAAACTCTCTCAGGCGAACCATGCCACCACAATGTTTAATGTGTGAGAACGACTTGTGTAGCCCTGGGCCATTGCGTTCATACTATACCAGATAGCCACCTGGTATAGCGAGGACATAGCCTTAGGGATCCATATTCTCAGTCAACTGGTCATCTTAGATGACTACAATCTCCTATGGACAATTAAGATAACTTTAAAAGTCGCCCCTCCGACGAGTGAGGTTTTGCTCAACCACAAAATCTTTAAAAAATTCTTATAAATACGATTTTATACATTTTCCCTGTGTTCTGATTACTTCTCATCTACTTAAGCTTAAAACTTTTAGAATAATTGTCTGCAATGAAAGAATAAGTTTGGGCGCCATCTTTGATGGTGCAGTATTTTCTACAAAACGATCGCAGGCTCAGTTTTTTGCAAAGTACTTCATTCAGAGGCCATTCGTAGAAAACATGACAGCAATCATCAAGATGTGGTGTTTTTAGAAGGCGTTTTGTCGCCTTTGGTGAAAAAAAAAGGTGAAGCAGAAGCTGATGCCTTATAGCATCAAGATGTGACGTTTTTTAGAAGACGCTTCCCTGCTTTTGACAGAACAAAAGGTGACGCTGGAGCCACTGCCTTATATGGGGGAAAACGTAAGTGCACTGTTTTGCCCTCATGGCAAACTAACCGACCATAGCGACTTGTAAAACATAAATGAACTGTGCTTAGCCTAGGCCTGTACCCTCTTGTACTAAGACAGGAAAAAATAACGGATTCCCATTTTAGGATATTTTAGGGTATTTAAAGAATACCCACAAAAATCCCAAATTTGGAAGAGTGAGACAAGTCCCAATCAGGGAACTTGGTTGGGAATTCCCTGGTTGGGACTAGTCTCACTTTGCCAAATTTGGGATTTTTATGGGTATTCTTTAAATGCCCTAAAATATCCAAAAATGGGAACCCATTATTTTTTCCTGTGTTAACGGTTTAGTTAAAACCCTTTCGTAGTAACTATAACGGAAATAAAATGCTTATTGGAAGTGTTCATGTTGCACACAATTTTTTTACCATTTTTTTATATAATTCTGCACTTTTGTCCGGGCAACCCAAATTGTAACCGAGCAAGTATGCCATCAGGCTTACTTGTCTGGCTGACGACTCTGAGAAAAACTGAATATGGAACCCTGATAACCTTATAATTTTTAGGGATTGCACTGCATGTGAACGTTGGGTTTCTACATAACTGATTGATCATTTTGGAAGAGTTTTCCTATTTAATATTACACTTTATTAATTCATATGATAAAAACAGCATTTTAAGGCTACGGTTCTGAAGAATTAGGTATGCACCCTCCTTTGTATAAGTACAGTCTATCTTTGAAGTAATGCTCTCCAGCAAATAAAATAAAACATCCTGAGTGCTAATTTGAGGATTTACAGTCTCTGACTCTTCTGAACTGTTTACTTGAGTAACTCCTATACAGAGTTTGGATAAATTAGGTTCTACTGTACACATTGTTTTCACATTGTTTTCACATTAAACACAATTCAAGCAACAAATGTCATCCCACCTAATAGCGCTTTGCCCTATTACTAAAAATAAGTTTTGTCACCTTAGACCCCCCAGGTGACTCAGACAAACTATGCTTTCTACTCAAAGGCTTTGTATGAGCAACATGCGTTTCCGACATGACAATTGTTCATAAAATTCGCAATGAGCACTTTCAAATTTTTTTTGAGCTTTATTCTAATATATAAAAGGCATTACTGCTATGGGGAGCAAAACCTGGTCCAAGTAACTCAAATAAACGGTTAAAATCAGAAGATAAAGTGACCTGATCAAAGCAGGCTACTGAAATTGGATCCCTTGCTCTGTCTTAGCCAGATAGCACTCTACGCACCTTAAGATGACACAACATTTCCGGTTGTGTAATGCATAACAACTGAAATTGCTAGAGAAAATCCGGTTAGTATGTGCTTCTCACTAGCTTGTGAGAATTTCTAAAGCTGAAAAGCACACCAACATAAACACAAACCGGAAATTGTGTAAGTTTGTTCTGTTGTTGTGTGGCCAGGTATGTAGGTACCATACGGTACTTATCCTGTTGTACCAAGTAGAGTGATGTAAGCACTTGAAAAAAAAATTGATCAACCTTTGCCTATAAATTCAACCAAATGCATCATTTTATGAACAGCTTTGAAGCCCTGCTCTCCATACATTTCTTAGTAAAATGCTGTAACTCTAATATAACTTTACCCACAGTAATAGCACTGCATAAGAAATAAAATCACTCATCTGTACAGTTTTTTCCCATTTTTTTCCATTTTTTCAAATTCATTCGTATAATACAAGAAACTCGCGTAAATTTCGTCTGCCTTTCTGTTGTATTCGAACCAAACAATTTTCCATTTTTTATCAAGGACCTAAATTTTACAACACCTTAAACACCAACATCATCAACGTTCCCTCACCTTTTTCTTTTAAAAGAGCACTTAAGGCATTTATTTGTAATAATTATTAGTATACTCCTACAGAAATCTTGCGAAAAAGCCTTTTAATATTCAACATTATTTGCAAACTTCCGTAATATTGATTAGTTTAATTTTCCACCTGATATTATTAATTTTTGTATCCGTTGCTGTAATTTTTATGCCATCTTCGAAAAAATAATTAATTAATTAAATAATTAATTTTAATTGTAATTGAGGAAGCCTAATTAACATAAGCTCTATAGTTTCCTTTAGGCCTCCTCGCCATTTCTTCCTACACTTTTTTTGGCATGTCTTTGTAATAATTATTGTAATCGTGTGGCAAACAAATAAATAAATAAATACAAATGTTTAACATTGTCTTGGCACACGCTGATTATTTTCAGGATATATGTTATCGAAACCAAACTGGAATTTGTTTCTATTGACAATAAAAATCTTCAAAGACGATGAAAATTTGTTGGCAAACGTGACTTTCCCATACAAAACTCTTATAGTGGTCAGGTTCAATGTCTGAGTCACAGCAGGGACCCTGGTACTTTTGACAAGTCTCATGGTGTTGAAACAGTTACCTAGCAACATTCGAGAGATGAAATGGTGACATTAAGACACAAATATGGGATAAAACTGTGACAGCAATGAAGACAATGCAAATAAAGTTGTAAAATACTGATAGGGATATGGCTAATCCACCTCAATGAATACTTGAAACGCCAGGTTTTTGGAACAGGCACAATCCCATACATGTAACTTCATAGCCTCCCCAAAAGTATGAAGAGGGCCACTTAATAGACCTTGTCACCGTTTTCGACGCCACCTTAACGAGTAGGCAAACATGTGAGAAATTACAGTGTTTGTATGAGAATCTAATGTCAAATAATTTCCATAAAACGGCTGTTCTGAAAAAAATATGACTTGTAAACTAAGCTAGAAAAAAAATTTTGAGGCTTACCAGTGCTTAAATTTTTCCAGAGGCTTGCTTTAGATTTTCCCTATATTTGTCTGTAATTTTTTGCGGGACTTTCTCATAGGCAAATGTATAGAAAATTATTTTTAAAAAGTGGTTCTAGGCCTTCTAGCGCATGTAATGCCCTCAATTTTTTTCAGTAGAATAATATCCTTAGGAGTGAAGCTTTAGTTTACAAATCATATTTTTTTCAGAACAGCCGTTCTACTACGGAAATTATTCGACATTAGATTCTCATACAAACATTGTAATTTCGCACGTGTTTGCCTACTCGTCAAGATTGCGTCGAAACCGTGACAAGGTCTATTTATTCACTTCTTGATCATCACTGCCTTTTCATTGCATTATATTAAAACACTGCTTGATCATCAATATGTTGCAATTAGTAGGTTTGTCTATCCTGTTTGATCTATTATATAATTAACCAGACATGATAACTCAACTAAAAGAAACAACAAACAACTAATGTTTTAGTTCAAGATTGTGAGTGTAAAGTATTAATGAGTCAAATGAGTCAATGAGTCATGAGTCATGAGTCATGAGTCAATGAGTCAATGAGTCAGATCTGAAAAAATAAAAGTTTCGGAAGAAACAATAAAGTTAAGTATTACTTTTACTTATTTCGCCTACTTCCTTCATTGCTGCCTGCACAAGGCCTATTTCTGACATGAAATCTCGACCTAGGCTGTTTGTTAGCAGTTCCCAGGCCCTGCCACACAGCAGAAGTGAAAAATAAGCCAGCCTAAATTTTGTGAGTGCCTCGGAAGAAAGTGTTTAATTCCCTTTGAACACAGTGCTTAAAGTAAATTGAGATAAACCTATTATGGAATTTCTTAGCACTCAAAGACTCAAATCTAGGAACAGTCATTCTTTGATATTCGGTGTGTTGATCTCAATGTTTGGGCCCGGTTTGAAGTAGAAAATCAGTCATGAGTGCAAAGGAAAGTTCCACTTTTATATCTGTATCGGTATTTTACTCATTAGCTTGTCATGCTGGTGTAAAGGTAAGTATTCATTACGTTTTAGCAAGGAATCTTATCAAGGGGAATACAATTTTCTTTCATGCTGTGGATTGCTGTCCATCATGAACACAATTAAGACAATCCAGGACACTAAGTGTCTGTTCCAACAATCAATAGCAGTGTTGTTTTCAGTTGATAATTTTCCCAATGTAGTTCACCACTTTTTCCAATCAGTTTTACTTGCCTCAAGAAGTGAATGATGCTATGAGGCGAACAAACTGAATTACAATTATTGTAATTTGCCTGAAGAGGGGTATGAAACAGCGAGTCGAACAGTTGTAGACAGTCAGTGTTTATGTTAGAAACATATAGCATATGAATAATTATTGTTGAGGTATTACTGTAAAACCATTGTAATTTTAAATAGCTTTCAAGGCTCATTGATTGATGAAAATCTTTGGGCATTTATTGTTTGCATTATGTTTGTGTTTTAAACAAAATTTACATAATTAGCTCGCCTGTTTAAAACTCGTGCATCAACGAATATGAACAACCTTGGGGCAGCACTTCACTTCTGGTATGGAAACTCTAGTAGTATGGATTGTCTGATGGCTTAAATGGTTCTTGAGGGGTGTCCGGGAAGGCTATTTTTCGGGGCATGCACGTAGTAGTAGTGGCAGTGTTGTGGTTCAATTTTATCCTTGGTTTAAATTTTATGCTCTTTTGTTTTTGGGTATGGTAATGTATGATAATGATTTATAAACAAAAGAAAATGAAAATTAAACCAAGGATAAAATTAAACCACAACAGCAGCGGGCCTGGAATACTGCTAACAAACAGCCCAGGTTGAGATTTCATGTCAGAAACAGGCCTTGCATGTGCAGGCAGCAATGAAGCAAGTAGACAAATTAAGTAAAAGTAATGCTTAATTTTATTGTTTCTACAGAAACTTTTATTTTTCAGATCTGACTCATTGACTCATTGACTCATGACTCATGACTCATTGACTCATTTGACTCATAAAACATCCATTCTCCAAGATCGTATTTTTATTGAAGATTCTGCGCTGTTTCAAATGCCTTTGGGTGCAGCTTACTATGGCAAACCAAATCCTTTATTTTTTTCTCTCAACATCAGTAATAAATTTGGGCTTTGTCTGCTACTCAACTTTTTATGCTAGGCTCAGGTAGTGCAAAAACGGGGTTTACATAGTACCTCTCCAGCCCATATTTCGCATGTTGAAGTACCGGTACACCACATTTCCCTATATTTAATATACAACTGTGAATGTTAATCATATTTCCCCCTCTGGCTTGATTCCCTCTTCTGCTGGCGCTTTAGCCAAGCGAGGTTTTTTTCTAACTGGTTTGCACATGACCTCACGGCGGCCATGTTGGTGGTGTGTTGGGGTTAAGAACAAAAACATTTCTCTCCTCTGAGAACTAATCCCAATTTTCGAGTAAATTCTTCGAGAAAAAATTCTATTGTATTGACCACCAACATGGCCGCCTTGTCACGTGGTTGCAAGCCAAGAATACAGCTGCACATGTATGAAAGACGTGAAGATAATAATACATGTGATAATATTATATTACCTAGTGAAGAATATTGTGCTCTTAGAGAGAGTTCAGAGACGAGCTTCTCGATTGACCTTAGGTCAGCGAAGGGGAGAGATGTCATACGAAGATCGCTGCGAAATGTTACGGTGGTCGCAGTTGACTGACAGAAGGCTATATTTTTCTTTGATTGAATGCTATAAACTTGTATTCGGATTGAACTGCCTTTGTTTTTCCGATTTTTTTGAGTTCGCTTCAAAACGTAGCAGGTCCAATCACAACTACAAACTGCAAGTTAAATCGGCTAACTGCAATTGTTATAAATACTCTTTCTTTGTTAAAATTATTCGTGAATGGAATGACCTGCCCGCCAATGTGGTTGAGATAGGAAATTTAAAACGTTTTAAAATAGCTCTTAAATCGTACATGCGTATTTCTTAGGTTTTTGTCCATCTTAGATCTTAGATTTTATTCATAAGCATATGTTTTCAATTTTTATTTTTGGAAGTTTATTTACATAGGGTCAACCTCTTAAACTTCCTTTTTAGGGTATTATCATCTTATGCATTTATGATACCTTAAATAAAGTATGTATGTATGTATGAAAGACCTAAAACAGATTCACTTCTTAATCTATCTTCGGAGTCATATGTAACAAACTTACCAGGTACATTTGTCCGTTGTACATCGTGAACTGGAGTTTACCAAAAGCAACACAAACTCATAAAGAAGACGTAAACTTTTACATGTAGACTGCGAGCAATGCCACTACTAAGGACACGGAAGAAGTTCAGTATGAAGCGCCATATTAGGAACTCTTTTACCCACACTGAACCGCGGCCCGAGGGCGACATCACGCGATCTCTGTTTGGTCACGCACTCGTCGCGCACCTTGCAGACATCAGTTGTTCAATCAATCAATCAATCAATCAAAAACTTTATTCCACTTCGAATTTGTTGATAGCAAAATTGCTAATATCTCCGAAGAAAAAAAAAAAAATAATAATTTAAGTATATCAATAGGTCAAATAAATAAATAAATTGCTGGTTTTCAGTGTCACGCCATCCAAAATACAGATCAAAATAAAAATCAAAACCATTCGACAGATAAAGTCCAGAATCTGGGAAATAAAAGGAGGTAAATATACAAAGACCTTCGCCAAGATTTGGGTCAAAGGAATTATTCGTATACGAGATATCGGAGGAAATGTTTTACCCAAATTTATAGAGCTTTGTATGGAGACGCCATGCTGGAGCTCATCCGGATGAGCTCCAACATGGCGGACGGAAACCATCAGAAACATCTGTTACCGAGTTTTGCTACAAAAGCGTGAATTTACTCCTAGAGGAACTCATAAACATTAAACTAATACTTTTTCTAACACTTGAACTGTTTCGATAGCAAAATTCCTCGAAAAAAAAAACACTTTTTTTTATCCGAAATGACCACTTTCTCGGCCGTCATGTAAAAGCTGCGTCACGCAAAAGCTTAGAAATACAAGCGCACCCCATTACAAAACCAAGAAACCTTTTGAAGCGAAAATTTGTTTGAAAATTAATTTTCAGCTGTTCTAATACACCATGAAAGTAAAATCTCAGTAGTATCGATAGTTTTGTAGTTCGAATTTTAGTGACGTCATGTGAAAACCAACAATAGATACTTAAAAATGAAATAAGGGGCGCTTTCCATTTAGTCAAAATTTCAGGAATTTCTGGTTCGGCGGTAAATGGAACACATTTCGTCGGCTCGTCCCACTGGAAAATTCCCAGAAAAAGTGGAAAATCTAAAAAGGTGGGCCCGTTTTCCCGGTTGGAATTTCCGAACGGAATGTCGTGTTCCATTTACGTTTCTCGTAGTTTCTACCAGTTCCAGGTCCACGGTCGGGCACCGCGACGTACCAAGGTTTAAGACCAACTGGAACAACTTTTTACCAATCGGAAATTCCACTTTTGCTCCCACCGAAGTTTCCGGGTTTTTTTCCTAAATGGAAAGCGCCCAAGATAAAAATGAAATTGATATATTATACAACTATCCCGCGAAGGGGAGGTGAATAGTGGTAAATATATCGAGACGCGAAGCGTCAAGGTATATATATCTAGCGCTATGAACCGACCCTGACTCTGAACCTTTAAATAAAAGACGTCACTTGGTTAGCAGTGGCGGATCAAGGGGAGGGGCCCGGAGGGCCCGCTCCCCCGTTACTTTTCGACCAAACTGAAGCCCGAAGGCCCCCGCCCCCTATCTCAAGGTCTGGCACTGGTTAGAGTTTGTCTACGTTGCAATTGACATTGTTTCGGGGAAAAGCCAAATTTTGTCTCTTTCTTGGTATTCGTTGGACCAGGTACTTCATTTACCGCTAAAATTTAAACTTTCGAAACTGTCGGGAAACGAGAAGCCATTTTGAATCCCGTCCCAAAACAGTGAATATCCAAGGATATTCCGAGGTACGGGAGCCAATCAGAACGCGCGAAAATCGCTATCCACTGATTTGGTGAGTACTAAATAAAAATATACATGTATGTGCCGGTAATTCCGAAATTTAACATATGTCATAAAAAGAACAGTACTCATTATCCAGTTGAACAGTTTTAAATGCAATTTTGAAGGCTCTAAGAGAAGTAGACACACGGACATTATCCGGCAATGAGTTCCATAATTTGCTAGCATGATTGTTATTGTTGTTGTTTTATTTTTTGATAGTGAAAAACAAGTTGAACATAAAAAAATTAATCTTTCCATGTATATGCCAAATCAAATAAAAAAGAGGATAAAAGACGAATTTTAGCTTTGTTTGTAACTGATTCACACTAAACACCGCCCGTTGAACTCCCCGTGCGAATCAACGGTGCGTACAGCTTGTGACGTCATCAAATCATCAGGGACTGTGTAGTTCTCTCAGACAGACTCAAATGAAAAGCAGCCAATTAAAACCTAGTTTTAGATCCCAGCCTGTCCTCTGATGAGCACGTGCAGCCATCCCTTAGTAGGCATCTCATGCCAAATAAGTTGAGTTTCTTTAATATTTTTTCAAAGTATATGTTTCATATAGTTCTAAACTCAGTAATTGTTAGTATTAAAACTGATGAAGAGCTCTACAGTTACTGTCATTTAGAGCAGAATGAAAGTAAATTACAAATGATTCCAAAATGTTGCTGCTAGCCTACAGGTGTGAAAGGGACACATTACACCACTACTTAGGGAACTTAGTTGATCCTCTTTTGAGTCAGAGATGCGATTATACTGTTCAAGTGGCTTAGTTCCACCTTACCTGTGAATTCCCCGCTCCCAAGTCAATAGATATAACACAAGACACAGTAATGAACTCAATGTACTTATCTGTCGCACCAAGACAGGGCAAAAAGACCTATAACTCCCTGAAATTCCACATCACTTAGCGAGTTGGAGAAAAGTAAGAAGGGAAGTGTATGTTGATATAGAATAAGTAATTATTACCTGTATTATTCCTTTTTATGTGCATTTGATTAAGATTTTAGATTTTAGATTTTTATGTAATTTTTTAAATTTATGCAATTTTTTCATGTAATTTTAGATTATTTCTGAGAATTTTTGAAGAATTCGTAAATTGATTTCTGAGAAGCCCTGTGGGGAGGAATCAATTAGATATTGTGTTGGAAAAAGCATGATTTAGTTAAACAGGCCAGAGAAAATAGACTACGAGTAATCCCCATTTTTCCTCACGGACAGTAGAGTGAGCGAAACGCGAGGTGTGATTTTCACGCGCGCTCTACTATCGCTGAGGAAAAATGGGGACTACTCGTAGTCTAAGAGAAAAGAGCAGTAAAAAACGTAAACTTGATGTCAAGGATTTCTGCCACAAAGGGCGCTGGAATGTTTAATAACTGCTGCAAGGGACACGCGACCCATCCATACTTTCTGAGATCACGGTATCTCAATTTTCTACAGGCCGATACGAAGATGCATTAAACCTTCGATTTTGTTGGGTATGGGTTGAAGTTTCCTTTTTAAGTGATGACGTCGTTTCGATGTGAATGTTCTCCGTATCAACAAAGCTTGAGTTTGCTACACCTCTTGTTGCAATCCATCCAAATCTATCCTTGATACTTGGAATCTTACTTTCAGAGTTTAAGATTACAGGGGTGTAGCCAGGATTTTTTCAGAGTTACGCACAGTTCTCCACATCGCTTTGCTCTTAACGCAAATGCGAGTAAACTACACTCAAAAGTGCTGTTTTGGTATCCTGGAGAAACAAGAGCTGACAGCCCTGCAAATTAGCGTTTTTTTGCAATATTTTTGCCTGCATTTGAAGTACAGTTAAAACTGCCATCTTTCCCAAGGATGTAAATTTGAGTAAATTGGTAGAAATGTTGAAGATCAGTTGCACATGCTGCAAATATGGAGAAAATTTGTATCACACCACTACATTTACTTGACTTTTGCGTATCAATACCTATCCAGCAAATATATGTATTTGCCCACACTTTAGCCGACAGCGCAAATCTAATGCAAATTTAGAGCTCCAAATTTACCACATATTTGCACCTTTCACATACACTAGTAAATCCGTTTTTTCGTCCACTGAATAACTTTGTATAGACGTCTTTTTGATACAATTACGTAGGATGTCTTCAGCTTTTAATATTTAGTACTGATTTGCTGTTTGCAATCAAAAGGGACGCGTACATCTTCAAGGAAACAGGATGAGTTTGTAGGTTTGCGAAGCATCAGAAGCTCGACAAGTGGGCGATGGCTGCAGAAAATCGGCAAACATGTTTGCCCAAACTTCACACTGAAACCTACAAAATCATCCTGTTTCCTTGCAGATATACGCGTCCCTTTTGATTGCAAACAGCAAATCAGTGCTAAACATTAAAAGCAGAAGACATCCCATGTAATTGTATTTAAAAAGACGTCCATACAAAGTTTTGACGAGAAACTGTCTGTTATATAAGGTTCTGCTAAACTTACACATTTTTCCTGTACTGAACAAAAACGGTACCGACCCGTATCTTGGTCCGCTACGTAGAAGCTATATATATGTTTATACTGATAAAAATCATCGTTCAATGTTTTGAATGTAAATTTCCTGAAAGAGTTCTCCTCACTGGATCAATATCAGTATGTAAAAGGTATTTACATTATGACATATAACACTCGTTTTGTATTCTAAACGAAAAAGTAGCATAACAGCATCACCGCCTTTGACAACAAAACTTATCTCCAAGCCCCATGGGCTCCAAGCAAGCGAGACTCACTGCTACTTAGGGCGTTCTTGTTGGGCACATTACAGTTAGCCTGCGCGCAGACGAAATTAAACTCTGGTTAACTCCGTCTGCGAAACAGCGCCGAAATCCTTGTTCTGGACTTCCAGCTGTGTACCCAGATTTGAGTACGCGCCACGATTGGCCAGTTAAAAAGGCTTTGTTTTGTTTGTCGTGATCGCCAATCAGGTTGAAGGGGAATTCGAAACGCACTTCCGGTAATTCGTTGAGTCCGTTGGGGGTTCAGAACAAGGATCTCTGCGCTGCTTCGCAGACGGTACTAATCAGAGTTTAGTTATCGTCTGCACGCAGGCTAATTGCAGTCGGTGTCACCGTCGCCTTCGTCGTTGCTCCCAGTATTTATCGATGTGCGTAAACGGTTAGGAATGAGAACACGTTTTTAGTAAAAACGCTTGCCATCTTTTCACTAGATATATATGTTATTCAAGATTCGGTCCATTAAGGAAATACTTCGTTTCTCTGGAAACCGACATTTGGGTAGAGAAGGAAAAAAAGCTCGTTGTTTTAGAAAAAATATATATTTCAAAGAAATTGCCAGAGTTGAATGAATTGAGGAAACCTGTGCTCTTAAAATAATTATCCTTATATATTTCGCTTTCTTTTTAGAATTAACTTTTTATTTTTTATTATTTATTCATTTATTATTTAATCATTTAATCATTTTATTATTATTTATTTTTGTGTACGACTTTTTCAGGTTCGCACGTGCGTACCGTGCGTACAGGTAGCTACGCCCCTGATATTTGTAGTTTTTTATTGCTGGGCACTGTACTACACTGCACTAGCTGGTATGGGGTATTTCTAGTCGTGAATTGATTAGAATCAACTTCCGCATAACTTCCTAAAATCATCTCCGCTCGTAGAAATGCCGACATGACCATTCAGACCCTATGCTAGTGTCGGAGTGAAGATAGTTTCGACAGTGTATGGCAGATAGCATCAGCAATAAGTCTGAAAATGAAGAAGTGGTTGACCAATTCTCAGTTTGAATTACGAGTAGCCAGGACACTCAGACAAACGCCATCGTGCCGCCTTCAAGTCCTTGTAGGTGAACACGCGCAAGACTGAAAACGCAGCTGACACCAGAATCGCACCACCGTATAGCATGCGTCACAGACATAATTTAAACTCCGTTAGCAAGGTCAGCGAAAAGCCGATATCCTTGTTCTGGGCCCCAAACGGACTCTACGAATTACTGGAAGTGCGCTCAAATTTCATTTCATCCTGATTGGCAAATCGACAATGGCTTCTTTAAAAGGCCGCCAATCATAGCGCGTAATCAAATTCTGGTACACAAGTGAAAGCCCAGGGCTGCTTCACAGACGGACTTAACCAGAGTTTAGTTTCGTCTGTGGCGCGGGCTAACCACCGTGTATTTAACAATTACTCCTCGAGCCCAGATGGGCTCTAAGTCAATATCCCATGAGGCCGAAGGCTGAATGGGCTATTGGCTCAGAGGCCATGAGCGCGAGAGGAATAATTGTTTTGGTAAAATCCAACTAGTTGGTCAAAAATATCGAGAATAAAAAAATTTTAGCTAGTTAAAGCTAGACTTTAATCCCTTTTTGCCGCCAAAAAGCCCGCTCTTTTCGCTACCAGTGGGCTACAACATCTAGCCTGGTAGTAGCTCAACAATCAGAACGCAGCATTGATAATAGACCACTAGTTGGATTTTACTAATAAGATTTACTATGCGTCCATCGACAAGGTGCCGTCCAAGCTTGAGCTCAGGTTTAGCGGAAATGATCAGGAAATACTCTGTGCTTTGTGACACGTCTGTCACAGTGAAACGCCTGATAAAGAAAGCTTCTCCAGCGTTGCTAAATTTTTCAAAAATTACGGCGAGATTCTCGAAGCCGAGGAGAAATTGTACTTGGGTTTTCGTCGTGTGCGCGGATTAGGCTACATGACTGTTCCAGAAATGCTGGAGACAATGCACAAGAATGATCTATTTAATTTGTTTTCAGAGTTTTCTGATGGGGTACGTATCCTTGAAGTGATACCTGCTACATTGTGTTCTGCAGAACGATCATTCAGTGCGTTGTACAGATTGAAAACTTACCTCCGCAGCACCACGTGCCAGCAACATCGCACTTATTAACACTGAAAGGGCATATGCCATTCCTGTAGTCAACAATAACATGGATGGTATCATTGATATCTTTGGCCGTCAAAATGGGAAAGAAAGCAATTTCTTTTAACGTGTTTTATGACCTGCTATGATAGATTCATATGTAAGAATATTTTAACTTCATATGTATGCCAATGCTGTTGCATCGTATGGCCCTCGTTTCTTTTCGACTGTTTCTTAAAAATTTGGGCAACTTGGGAGAACTTTTTGGGCGAATTTGTTTTACTGGCTTTCTATGGGTCTGAAGGTTTTTGTTTATCTCGATGACGCATTTGGTAGTCATCAAGAGGACTTCCACCGCCCGGTAGCTTTTATTGAGCGCAAGGGGCTTATTCTTCCCGTTTCCTTATTGGTAAGGAGAAATCCCAACGGGTTCCAATACTAGTGAGCGAGTGGCTCGGGTTTGCTGTCTGCACCATTTGTTTTGCGTTTTAGATTACCGAGAAGCAAGTTTTCAGCTAGTGAAGCGGCTTTGGCCGAATTCGGCAATTCAAAATGAGTCATCTTTCTATCGCAAATCAGCTGAGATGACTGGTTCCATTATTTCAGTTGCCTTAGAGGTGGAGCCCATTCCCCTCTTCGTACAAGCCAGACGAAGGTACCTATGGAGTCTTCATCGGCTTAGGATCACCTTTTTCGCTTCACTCCCCCGCGGCTGGTGGAGTTGAAGTTTTCGTTTTTGTGACATTGACTCTTTAAACGGTAACTCCATTCAGCACCCCCCTTCCGCCCAATTTTTTTTTTCACAATTGTATTTCCCGACGCAAGCGACGCTTCATTTCGCGGCTTTTCCGCCCTGTGGCTAGCGTTATGTTCACGATCGATTATTTTGGGTCAAAGTTCTATTTTTTGCGAATTTGATAGCTATTTAATATTGTGTTTTGCTTTCTTTTGTAGAGCGGTTAAAGCACAAGAGGGTGAAAATTTTCTCTGACAACCTGAGTGCTGCCAGAGTACTTTCCTTTGGTGTCTTTAAGGTTCATACAGTCGGCAACTCTAAGCGTTTTTCATGTTTGTTTTCGCATGGTATTGCCTTGGAAGCGCAGTGGATTCCTAGGTCGCTCAACGGGATGGCTGATCTTTTGCGCCGTTTCATTGACGAGAATGATTCGCCAGTTAATCCCTATGTGTTTCGAGTCGTTGAAGCCAAATGGGGTCCTCGCACGAATCTTAACAGTTTCACATCCTATTATAGAGCGTTCAGCTTCCACGTTTTGACCCTTAGTTTGCTTCTCCTCGTTGTAGGTGTGTCCGATGCCTTTGTCCGAGACTGGAGTGCAAAGGATAACTGGATTTTATTTCCAGTGAGCCTGGTAGTGGTCGCCTGATTTGAGCCTGATGTGGCCTTGTATGCCCGGTTTGGCACATTTGTGCGGCATGTGAGTCTGATTTGGCTTATTTTTTTTAGCCTGATTTGGCATAATCTTGAGCCTGATTTGGCATATTTGTGAACCTGATTTGGCATAATCTTGAGTCTGATTTGGCATATCTGCGAGCCTGAATTGGCATATCTGTGAGCCTGATTTGACATATCTGTGAGCCTGATTTGGCATATCTGCGAGCCTGATTTGGCATATCTGTGAGCCTGCTTTGGCTTGATTTGTGAGTCTGATTTGGCATATCAGTGAGCCTGCTTTAGCTTATTTTTGAGCCTGATTTGGCATGTTTCAAGTCATTTTGGTGTCGGCTCGCTTTGGGCCTGTAATATAATTTTTTCAATTCTTCTTTGCGCGAAAATTTTGCTTAGTGCCTCCCTTGTGCAATGTTTTTTGTTCAGTTAAGTAAATGACGCTGTAGTTGTTTTATTTTTATGCTATTTCCTTTTATTTCAGTTGCCCTAAATTCCAGGTTATGGCTTGAAACAGTCCCCTTGACTGATTCTTTGCTGAGGGATACAGTTCTAGGCCTGACTGGTTTGCAGTTGGATGCTAACGTTCCATCCACAGTCTCGAAGATACGGGTCTGGTGGCGTCAGTGGGCTTTATCGAAGACTCGTGTTTCTGCTATTCGAAAACCTTTGCATGTCTCATTGTATCTAGTTAGCCTAGCGTTCTGTGGATAACACTGGCGCATCTTATTTAGAATCTGCTGTTTACAGTATAAATTGGAGCCATGTAGTGGCTGGTATTTAAGTTCGTTCTGTTAGCCACGCCTTGCTTAAGTTTCCCTTTAAATTAGAGGACGCCAAAAGAAGCTAGGCTTGCGCGCCCAGTTCAGCCTAAGTAGCTGCTCTCTGTTAGTTTTGTCAAGCGACTGCTGCAGATTTTGCCTCTAAATCGCGATGTTTTCCATCTAGAATATATACATGTAATAGTTTTATGTCGATTTATGTGTCCATGCAAGCGCAAAGTAGATCTATTTTGAACTCTGAGGCCTTGTCCCGTAGCTGTGACCTAGTGTTTTATTAAGTTTCTCGCCTCAGTCCTCCTCTGCGTTTCCATTAGTTCGTAGAATTGTCCAAGCTCAATCTTAGGAGTACGGTATGTTATACTTTCATTCTAGTGCAAGTGTTTCTTTATTCACGTTATTTGGGAGAGGAGTTTAAGAGGCATATTAAGCCATTAGTTAGTGATGTTTCTAAGTAAGTACCGCACCCACAAGTGAGCGCGAGTCTGACGCGGCGCCCAATCCAACTTGTAGAAGAACAGCTGGTGATTTGTCGGATATCCACGCCGGTTGGAGGTGCGAGCCCACTAAGCCGGCATAGGCATTTTCGGCATGGTCTTAACGAGCTCTCCGTATCTAGGTCACTTTCAGTCCAGGTGTATTTCGTAGAGATATAGATATATTTCGGTATATTTTCCAGAATTTGCGTGTAATTGTTAGCGCTTAGCCTTATCTAAGTCACTTTCAGTCCAGGTGTATACAAGTTTTAGGCTTTTAGTGTATTTTCCAGTGTACACGTGTCATCGTTTTATATATTAGAAGTTCTGCTTTTGTCTATTGCAGTTCTGAGTAATTTGATTAAGAGATATAGATATACCGTAAAATTCCGAAAATAAGCCCCTCCATGTACAAGCCCCTCCAAATATCAGCCCCCCAAAATCGTAACGCAAAAAACCCTCCGTTAAGTCGCCCCTCCGAATATAAGCCCCCCGGGGGGCTTGTACTTGGAATTTGCCCTCGAATACAAAGTAAAACAAAGCAAAAATGGTAAATTTCCCTCCCACTACAAGCTAGCCCAATCGAATTTGAAACGCAAATATCCCTCCGTACATAAGCCCCTCCGAATATAGGCCCCTCCAAAAATAAGCCCCTCAAAAAGTGCCTTTGAAAAATATAAGCCCCGGGGCTTATTTTCGGAATTTTACGGTATTTCAGTATATTTTCCAGAATTTGCGTGTAATTGTTAGCGCTTAGCTTATCTAAGTCACTTTCAGTCCAGGTGTATACAAGTTTTAGTATATTTCCCAGTGTACACGTGTAATGGTTTTATATATTAGAAGTTCTGCTTTTGTCTATTGCAGTTCTGAGTAATTTGTTTAGAGTCCTGGCGGGGGACGTAAGTTGCGCCTGGCCCGCCCCAGATTTCCTGTGCTTTTTTCCCTACGGGGTTTTTTGGGACAGGTTTTTTCTGGCCACCCTGGCACACTTACATGTAGCTTTTAGTTTTATTTCATTTGCTGTAGTGTTTTATCTTTTGGGTATAATTAAAGTGGGTTATGGCGTTACACCCAGGTCATATCCAATATTCTCCATGATTTGTTGCTTATGTTGTTTCTTGTTTTTCTATTAACTTCTGGAAAGTGCAGAAGGGTATTTTAACTAGCCTGCGAGCAGGGCGCTCTCGCAGGCTAATTTCGAAGAGAATCGAACGCTCAGTTACCAGTAGTTAAAAAAGCATATTTCTAGGCTTTTCTACAACATATGGAGAGAATTGACCATACAAGACAAAAGACGCCTTCAATATGGGTAAGAGGCCAGTTTCGAATTATTAAAATTATTCATACATTGGTCCGAGGTTGAGGAGAAAATGAAAACAAAAAAAATCGCTTCTTATGTTTTGTTCCCTCAGCTATAAAGCCAGATATGTCTTTTGAAAGTTAAAAACTGGCCTATTAAGTATTAAGTCTTTTAGTAATAGTTGACATCAGTGACACACTGGCCTGCGGCTCGTGCGCCTTAGCTTGTTCCAGGCTCCAAGGTAGCGGGAAGAACGGCCGTCGAAAAAAGTGCGATAAAAACGCGTGTGGGCTGGAAAGAGAGAGCCCTTTTTCGCTCACTCGCTTTTCGATAATCGTGCGCTTTATACGCTCGTCTACACTTAAAAGTCGCACAAAATGCTGGTGACACTGCCCCTAAAAATAAGCACTGAGATTCGTTAGCAGGGCTGACTATAATTGCGCTAATCTCTTTTAAAATTCTGTTTTATATCGTTGCAATAAATGTGATAAACTGTGGTGCTTTCATGCAAAAAGTGTATTCTATAACATTTTCTTTTGGGGGGGGAAATCTACACGTAAACGTTTCTTATCAGAAACTGAAAGCATTATGACGTCATTTATTGTGCATAGTTTTCTATACCTTAAATTACGAAATAAGTTCGGTAACTTGCCATGTCGATTCCAATAGGCCACAGTACGTAATTTAGAGAAAGCGACTTTCAAGCAACTTTATTAACTGCATAAGAAATACATAATAAATTCACACCAGCTTAACTAATAAGCAAAAGTTAATGAGGGCAGGCAGTGCCTCCGAATGTCCGAAAGTTCGCCTGGTCTATGTAATTTTATCCTATCACAAGTAACCCCTAAAAAGTCTACCACACAAAATGATCATGACTAATATCGGATAAAAAATGTCCATCTTTTATACTAGAGGACTGCATGCAGTAATCTTATAAAAAAATTCATCAATACAAAATCAGTTGTCTGACTGATTTCAGACATAAAAACTCTTAAATATCACGTCAGTGGTGTAACCGTCTCATAAAAAATTATATATTTACATGTTTCTATTCGTATTCTTCCTTGTCACTACCATTGTCATAAAAGTCCTGACGGTCATTATGGTCATCATCACTGTCGTGATCAGACATCTCACAATAATCACCACCATTTTCGAAATCACAATTTATACAATGATCAGCATAATCATCACAATTGGCATCCCCACAATCTTCAAAACTTTCAAAATAATCATAATCATCAAATGGAACATACACTGTGGTATTATTCTCACAAACGCTTGACAGAACTGCACGACCAGAATAATAAAACTTGTTAGCCCTTAAATCTAAATAATTTAATGTGGAGTTGGTTTCAAGAGCCTGGAAAATAGACGCAGTACTAGAATCACCAATTCTGTTCCCCATCAAATTTAAACTAATTAAGGAGGAGTTGACTGCAAGTGCCTGGAAAAGAGAAACAGCACCATCATCACCAATTCTGTTCCTCCTCAAATCCAAATGTGTTAAGGAGCAGTTCTTTGCAAGAGCCTTGGAAAGAGACTCAGCACCAGAATCGCCAATGTCGTTCCACTTCAACTCCAAATGTGTTAAGGAGGAGTTCTCTAGAAGCGCATAGGAAAGAGACTCAGCACCAGAATCCCTAACACTGTTCCAACTTAAATCCAAATGAATTAAGGAAGAGTTTTTTACGAGAGCTTGGGAGAGAGACGCAACACCAGAATCACCAATCAAGATCCCATACAACCTGAATTTAGATAAAGAGGAGGTGGTTGCGAGAGCCTGGGAGAGAGAAGCAACATCAGAGTCATCAATCGAACCATCTTGAAAATTCAAACGGGTAAAGTTAAGACTCTCCCCTAAGGTGCCAACCAACCTCGGGTGTTCCGATACACAGCGTAAAGCAAATAAAAGACGTTGTGACAAGGGTCCATCAGGATAACGATTACGACTTATTGAATTGATATCAACAGCGATACTTTTCACGAGAGACTCTGCGATTTCCTCGCTTAATGAAGCTAATATTCCACTCATAAAATAAAAGACTTGGTTTAATTCAGCTTTGTGACTTTGATCAGTCACTACTGAGTCACAGTCAATATCTCCCTCAATTATTTGGCAAGCAAGATAGAATCCAGAAAAGAACTCCTGGAAGCTTTTATGAAGAAATGCGTAACGCACAAGAGATTTCCTCTTACTGCCAGCCGCCTGGAGTGAAAGAAATCCAAACTTTGATAATGCAATAAGTTTCTCAGCAAATTCATGCTCTTCAAAGAACAGCTCTCCTTTCCGAAGCGACTGTAACGCCATTTGCCCAAGATGAAATAAGTCTCTTTCATACACGGTCAACAGGTTATCATTGTTGCTCGATAGTCCGTGCTTTTTCTCATAACGTCTTAAAACACAGTTGACTATTTCAATATATAATTGGGTTCTGCTTGTTGGAAAAACGCCCTTCAAGTCCTCACAAATAACACAAAATAAAGCAGTGTTTAAAGGATTTTTTGCCAATTCACCCAGGTCTGTAGATTTTGCCGAATGCAAAGGCGGCCATATCATTTTTATAGTTTTCTCAGCCAAAAGCTCCTTGTTGATGTTTTTAAAGTATTTATGAATAAAGCTTTCTGCATCTTCCATGTTGAATCCTTTAATCTCCCACAGAGTGTCACAGCATCTGCTTACTTTCTTCCCAACTTCATGACGAGATGTAAGAACAACGTAACAACCTGAGAGTTCTTTACCCTCGACAAGGTTAAAGAACATTTTGAGGTTGCTAGGATCCGCTTCATCCATTCCATCGAGAACTAAAAGAACCTTGGACTGATTTTCACGAATGAATTTAAAGAAGTATTCCTTAGCTTGATCGTCCATTTCTTCGGGAAGAATTTGATCATTAATAGCTTCCCAGATGTTAGATTTAATTTCGTGACATTTGAGAAGCAGGAGCACTTCAATCTCTGGAAAAGATGGGTCCCATTCGTTCTGCTTAGTTGCCCAATCATACGCCAGCTTTTGACAATACGTAGTTTTTCCCATACCAGGATCTCCTCCGATCAAAACTGTTCGCGGCCTTTGGCATTCGGCGTGCGCCTTAAAGATAGCAGTCATATTGGTTATAACGCCAGGAAGTACTCCTCGGGTTTTTTCTTTGCGAACGATTTTTAATCTGGTAAAGATTTCATTGAGATGAAAGCTAAAATCTTCTAACCAAGGAAGAGGCAGGAGGCGTTGTTCACGTGTTCTGTAGAGCTGACGGATCTTTTCTATGACATCGGTTGGGTATGAAAAATCTAAAACAGAGAGAAAAACAAGACGGAACTTAGCTTGATTTGTTTGGTTTTCAATACGGTAGAAAACGACAGCAACCAAATGTTAAATATTTTCTGACGTACTACAAAACCACTGAAGATCGGGCCGGTGGCAAGCACTCAAATGGCAGGGAAAGGGGGAATGAGCTTGTTAAAAACATAAAGAGCAGAAATTCTCAAACATCGAAGAGTTTCCATTCCCACATCCTGTGAACGATATAGAATACTTACACTGTAAATCAAAAAGACCTGTTTTAGCCATAAAATTGGACCGTTTCAGTGAGTGAAATACAGTACTACAGTAGAACCTTCATGTGCGACCACCTCCCTAAAGCGACCTCCTGTCCAAACAGCGAAACTTTCCCAGGCAAAGCTATATAGTTGGAACCTCTAGTAAACGACCACCTCCCGTAAGCGACCGCGACCACATTTTGGGCCTGAAAGTTGAATAATTTTCTTTTCTTTTTAACCTCTTGTAAGCGACGACTTGACGCATTCTCTGATCTCTATGTTCGCTGCGTGCACTATGCTACTTAGAATATACGAAGAACTTTAGTGACAACATGGAACTACACATGGTGTAACTTAGAAATTGTATGCAATAAATTATCTTCCATAAAGTAGATGTGCCCGGACCTCATCTTGGAAGAGGCACCCTGTGGTTCTATTCTTGTAAGCGACCACCCAAAATGCAAAGACTTAGGGGTTCGACTGTATTTTCGTCTCTCATTTGGCTTCCTTAATCAGGGCGAATACAGTCCTACTACCTAGGGCTAATTAGCGTCCATAGGCTGATATGAGTCTCAGTGTGGGTTGGAATAAGCATTTAATTGATGTGGCTTTTTTGGCTTAAATTGTGCTCAAATGTTTGCAAGAGAAACTGAATCCGACTTTGGCCTGCAGGTCTAAATTGGGACTTTCGCAGTAAACAAACGTGAGAAGTTTACTGTTATTGATTTTATGGAAGAGAGAGATCCACCTCCAGTTTAGGAAGGACAAAAATAGGTTTAATGCTCTGCATTGGATTAAATACATTTTCAACGGTCTCTGGTACACTCAATTATTCAAATTATATCATCTATTGTTAAGGACTTTACAAGAACAGTCTTTGCCCGTTACCATCATTCAATATTAAGTCATAAGTCATTGATCATGATAAAGTCCTCAATACCTCCACGGTGTTCAATCAGGCCTTCCGTCTGCTGAGAGGCACTGTTGGTTACGTCTGTCTGGGCATTTGCACTATCACGACCTGTTTAAAAAATCCCTAACAATGTTCCAACATAAAAACAAAAAAATTAAGGAAGAGTTTTTTACGAGAACTTGAGAGAGAGACGCAACACCAGAATCACCAATCAAGATCCCATACAACATGAATTTAGATAAAGAGGAGGTGGTTGCGAGAGCCTAGGAGAGAGAAGCAACATCAGAGTAATCAATCGAACCATCTTGAAAATTCAAACGGGTAAAATTAAGACTCTCCCCTAAGGTGCCAACCAACCTCGGGTGTTCCGATACACAGCGTAAAGCAAATAAAAGACGTTGTGACAAGGGTCCATCAGGATAACGATTACGACTTATTGAATTGATATCAACAGCGATACTTTTCACGAGAGACTCTGCGATTTCCTCGCTTAATGAAGCTAATATTCCACTCATAAAATAAAAGACTTGGTTTAATTCAGCTTTGTGACTTTGATCAGTCACTACTGAGTCACAGTCAATATCTCCCTCAATTATTTGGCAAGCAAGATAGAATCCAGAAAAGAACTCCTGGAAGCTTTTATGAAGAAATGCGTAACGCACAAGAGATTTCCTCTTACTGCCAGCCGCCTGGAGTGAAAGAAATCCAAACTTTGATAATGCAATAAGTTTCTCAGCAAATTCATGCTCTTCAAAGAACAGCTCTCCTTTCCGAAGCGACTGTAACGCCATTTGCCCAAGATGAAATAAGTCTCTTTCATACACGGTCAACAGGTTATCATTGTTGCTCGATAGTCCGTGCTTTTTCTCATAACGTCTTAAAACACAGTTGACTATTTCAATATATAATTGGGTTCTGCTTGTTGGAAAAACGCCCTTCAAGTCCTCACAAATAACACAAAATAAAGCAGTGTTTAAAGGATTTTTTGCCAATTCACCCAGGTCTGTAGATTTTGCCGAATGCAAAGGCGGCCATATCATTTTTATAGTTTTCTCAGCCAAAAGCTCCTTGTTGATGTTTTTAAAGTATTTATGAATAAAGCTTTCTGCATCTTCCATGTTGAATCCTTTAATCTCCCACAGAGTGTCACAGCATCTGCTTACTTTCTTCCCAACTTCATGACGAGATGTAAGAACAACGTAACAACCTGAGAGTTCTTTACCCTCGACAAGGTTAAAGAACATTTTGAGGTTGCTAGGATCCGCTTCATCCATTCCATCGAGAACTAAAAGAACCTTGGACTGATTTTCACGAATGAATTTAAAGAAGTATTCCTTAGCTTGATCGTCCATTTCTTCGGGAAGAATTTGATCATTAATAGCTTCCCAGATGTTAGATTTAATTTCGTGACATTTGAGAAGCAGGAGCACTTCAATCTCTGGAAAAGATGGGTCCCATTCGTTCTGCTTAGTTGCCCAATCATACGCCAGCTTTTGACAATACGTAGTTTTTCCCATACCAGGATCTCCTCCGATCAAAACTGTTCGCGGCCTTTGGCATTCGGCGTGCGCCTTAAAGATAGCAGTCATATTGGTTATAACGCCAGGAAGTACTCCTCGGGTTTTTTCTTTGCGAACGATTTTTAATCTGGTAAAGATTTCATTGAGATGAAAGCTAAAATCTTCTAACCAAGGAAGAGGCAGGAGGCGTTGTTCACGTGTTCTGTAGAGCTGACGGATCTTTTCTATGACATCGGTTGGGTATGAAAAATCTAAAACAGAGAGAAAAACAAGACGGAACTTAGCTTGATTTGTTTGGTTTTCAATACGGTAGAAAACGACAGCAACCAAATGTTAAATATTTTCTGACGTACTACAAAACCACTGAAGATCGGGCCGGTGGCAAGCACTCAAATGGCAGGGAAAGGGGGAATGAGCTTGTTAAAAACATAAAGAGCAGAAATTCTCAAACATCGAAGAGTTTCCATTCCCACATCCTGTGAACGATATAGAATACTTACACTGTAAATCAAAAAGACCTGTTTTAGCCATAAAATTGGACCGTTTCAGTGAGTGAAATACAGTACTACAGTAGAACCTTCATGTGCGACCACCTCCCTAAAGCGACCTCCTGTCCAAACAGCGAAACTTTCCCAGGCAAAGCTATATAGTTGGAACCTCTAGTAAACGACCACCTCCCGTAAGCGACCGCGACCACATTTTGGGCCTGAAAGTTGAATAATTTTCTTTTCTTTTTAACCTCTTGTAAGCGACGACTTGACGCATTCTCTGATCTCTATGTTCGCTGCGTGCACTATGCTACTTAGAATATACGAAGAACTTTAGTGACAACATGGAACTACACATGGTGTAACTTAGAAATTGTATGCAATAAATTATCTTCCATAAAGTAGATGTGCCCGGACCTCATCTTGGAAGAGGCACCCTGTGGTTCTATTCTTGTAAGCGACCACCCAAAATGCAAAGACTTAGGGGTTCGACTGTATTTTCGTCTCTCATTTGGCTTCCTTAATCAGGGCGAATACAGTCCTACTACCTAGGGCTAATTAGCGTCCATAGGCTGATATGAGTCTCAGTGTGGGTTGGAATAAGCATTTAATTGATGTGGCTTTTTTGGCTTAAATTGTGCTCAAATGTTTGCAAGAGAAACTGAATCCGACTTTGGCCTGCAGGTCTAAATTGGGACTTTCGCAGTAAACAAACGTGAGAAGTTTACTGTTATTGATTTTATGGAAGAGAGAGATCCACCTCCAGTTTAGGAAGGACAAAAATAGGTTTAATGCTCTGCATTGGATTAAATACATTTTCAACGGTCTCTGGTACACTCAATTATTCAAATTATATCATCTATTGTTAAGGACTTTACAAGAACAGTCTTTGCCCGTTACCATCATTCAATATTAAGTCATAAGTCATTGATCATGATAAAGTCCTCAATACCTCCACGGTGTTCAATCAGGCCTTCCGTCTGCTGAGAGGCACTGTTGGTTACGTCTGTCTGGGCATTTGCACTATCACGACCTGTTTAAATACAATGAACGTGAATAAACGTTTGCTTCAATTTGACTACAAGAAATTTATTCCCGTTTGTAAACGTATGAAATATGAAGGGTACGTCAGATGGTTATGACAACCTCAACAATTAAGTCCATTTACTACCTATGTCAAAATTTGAAAGGTTGCTTGTCTGTTCCACTAATTATTTTTTTAAAAAAGGTCCCGACGACTTTCTTTTTTCTGACGACTTTCTCTTTCTCTTTCTCTTTCTCTTTCTCGCAGCTGCTACGACATAAGAGGGATATCAAAGCTTGCAGATGACACTTCAGTGGGTGCGGCAATATGCAATTTACTCCAATGTACTGAAGTATTAATACTGGGGATTCCTTTCGCAGTAACTTCAGTCCAGGGTGCGCCGGGTCACGCTTCAAGAATTCTTGAAGGTTCTGTGGTTTAATTATGCTATCAAATGTATCTCTTTACGCTCGTGAGCCCATACTGACCAGTAGACGACATGGACGAGAATAATTGATTTTCCCTGGAGTGGATTTTAAAACTGAAAAAGTGCCTACATTTGCTCGGCCCTACTAGCATCAGTGCTATAAATACTGCCGAGGGTAAAAAGGACATTATTATTACGATTTTACGGTTGACCAGAAAACTAAGATTTTATAGGTGCTGGAATGGCTGCACAATTACAAGGGTTTTAAAAATATGAAAAAAATTCCTCGATCCAGCGCCTTTTTCCATTGATACAAAAAGTTTTTCCCGATTTAAAACCTAAAAATGGGCAGAACCGCTACTGTTTGTTTCAATCTCTGGTAATTGAGGATGGTATCCCATAAAGACATCCGAGCTGCAAAAGGTCTACTGTAAATCATACCTTCCTCCATAGAGGCTTCTTCAGTTTCCAGTTCATTCAGTTTCTCTTTGATGTCATCTTCTACCTTCTTCCACTGCTTGAGAAGTTCTCTGAAATGTTCCTCATCCAGGAATTCAATGTCCTGGTATTTCATTTCATCAATAAGATCTTCATAATCAGCTCCACCCAGTCGTAGCAGTGTGTCACGGATATGCTGCCAGTACCTTCTGAATACAGCATCACTACAAGAGCCTTCCGGGGAATGTTTGGACATGGCGTTCATGAAGTACTTTATGCGCGCAATGTCAGACTCACGACTGGTGTCTGCTGTAAGAGGAGGTGTGTCCCAGCCAGTGGGCGGAGGACTCAGATTACAGATTGTCCTTAGAAGCACAATCAAGAGGGGGATATCAAAGCTTGCAGATGACACTTCAGTGGGTGTGGCAGGGAACAATTTACTCCAATGTACTGAAGTTAGGACTCTTTTCTTTCGCAGTAACTGTAGTCTGGAATGCGCCGGGTCATTTTTCAACAATTCTCGAAGATTCTCCGGTGGAATTATGCAATCAAATGTGTCTCTTAGCACTCGCGAGCCTATGCTGATCAGCAGACGACATAAACGAGAATAATTGAGTTTCTCTTGAGAAGACTTTAAAACCGAAGAAGATCCTACAACCAACAAAAAGGGTCACCATTACATACAGTGCACATTCTTTAGACAGTACTCAAAAATAGAACACCGCTTTTCCAAGTTACTGTACAACAGTCAATTACATAAATTTTAGCTACAATCGGCGACAAAATTGTTGAGACATTGTACTTAAATAGGGTGACTTCGGAGAACAAAAGAATCCGCACCCCCTCCCCTGTCCGCTCCATTCAAAGTTGGGGTGTTTGTTGTTTTCTATAGGTAGCTAGAACAAGGGCACAACATTGCACGGAGGGGATGGGGGAGGAAAGCTATATTTCCTCCTTTTGAAGTTTATAAAACGTAAAAAAACAAACTTTTGGGCGAAGTGTCTCAACTCATTTTGTCGCCGATTGTAGTCAGCGTAGCAGGCACTTGAAAGTAGTGGATGCAAGAAAGAACGGAGCGCGCGAAGGAGACACGCGTGACTTCGTCCCACGCCCCGTACTTTCTCGCATATTGGAGAGCTTAAGCAACGACGACGGCGACGCCAACGAGAACGGCAAAAAACAAAAGGTTTAGATTGGCAAAACGAGGACTCTGCACGTGAATCACACGTTTTTGTAAATTTTCTCACCGTCAACTGCACGAGTACAACATGAAAAAGCCTAATTCCACGTTATGTGGAGGACATGAAGACAAGACAACGACTTCCTTTTCCTTTCCCTGAACTTCGATACAGTCTTTTAGACTTCAACTCCCGTAGAAATTGCCAATATTTGACGAACTGAACGAGGTAGAATAAGTGCGATAAAGTTTGAAGCAGCGCGACCTCACTTTTTAAATGGCGTTTTTGTAACCGTCTACGTCGTTGTTGCTTAAGCTCCCTATTAGGGACCTTAAGATCCGAGGAGGCAACGGCAGAGAAAACGTCGCTGAAAAAGTGAATTCGCGTTCTTTCAATCTTCATCGCGATTACTTCAAGTCACTGATTTTGTGAAATGTAGGCGAACCCTCCTAAAGATAAATTCCTAAGAACCATATCCAAGTTCAGAAAGAGGGAGGAAATTTCGTCATCGCTTGTGTACTTCCTCTGTACAACGTGAAATTAGGCATTTTCACGTCGTAGTCATACAGTGACGGCAAAGAAATGTACAAAAAAACGTGATGCACGCGCAAAATTGTTGTTTTGGTTATTAAACCCATTGCTTTTGTGACGTTCTCGTTGCCGTCGCCGTCGACAGATCGTAAGGTCCCTAATAATTAGAGGCTATAAGCCAGGGCTACAGAAGCGTCTAGTACGGTGACCGGAAGTAATTTTTTCCCGCCAGGAGTCAATTCCTCAAGTAGGAGTTTAAGATACCAGGATGGCGACAGGTTGAAAACATCCCTTAAAAAGGGCATTTGCGTTCTTTTAATCCTTATCGCAATTATTTCACCTCGCTTCAGTACAAATGTACTCTCCTGCATGAAGTTGAAGTCGTGCAGTGATGACCTCACCGTGGCAAAGAAATGTAACAAAATGTTTGATGCAGGCAAAATTTCCAATATTTGCCTGTGTCGTACTAGCCCTTTTCACATCACGGACTTGGTGATGTGTTCCGCCTATTCTTTCCCCGCCCTGTATTTTGTGTATTTGGCTGTATTTTTCAATTGGGTGTTGTGCCTGATACCAAATTTGAAATTTTCGTCTTTCTCTGCCTTTCACGATAACGAACTGGGCTCGATATTGTTGCGTCACCGGATAAAAAATATCCGGATTTAGCGTCCGTACTACTCCAGATTCATAGCGTATTAAGAGCGCCTTTCCGTAAATATCGACCCACGGTCGGCACAAGTTCAAAATTCGGATTTCGCTCTTTTTTGGCTCATCGATAACCCTTAATGAGTAATGAAACATGCTGTAGTTAGTTTTCCCAAATAACGTGTTCTTTTGTTAAAATTCGAGAAAACGCATTTTGCCCGTTCAGAGCTCAAGATCCACTTCCGGTAAAGCGAAATTTTACACAAATTCCATTGACTCGTCAAACCACAACGATTTGGCAGCCTCTGAAAAACACGAATAGTTTTTATGACCCTTTCTTTCTTATAATACGATAAATTTGTGAAAGCTGTAATAATTTTGTGGCCAAAAAGGTTTATTAAAAATAGGCCCTATTGACCATTTCTACCGTTCAAAATTATGGGGATAAAACAATGCAAATTTTTACAATGCGCTATAACTTAAAATTCCGAAAATTGACTTTCTACTGCTTAACTAGGCCCCAATCTATCAGAAAATCGAAACAAATCTCTTGGCAAACGATTTTAAGTAGCCCGCAAGAGACGTTGAGTTCAACCCTAATTTTGCAAAAAAACGCGACATTGCAGTGGTTAAAAATAGCGTGACACGGCCCGTCACGCCAGTGTTGCCTATAGATATGCTTTAAACAATTTACTTAAAGACAGATTAAAAGCCAATTCGAAATTAAATCGTTCAGTAAACCTATGATTCTCATTGATTGCAGCATTTTCTTCAGATACAACATATAGGGTCCCTGGGATAGCGTCACACACTTTCATGTTCAGTTTCAGACTGGCGATTTCCCTGAAAAAATGGTATATAAACAGAACAAAATCTAACAACTAAAACTGATTACTGAATGAATTTTTGCATTGAGAGATATTTACGAATTAAATCATCCCCAATCAATGCAATTTGGTTTATAAAAACTAATTTCCTTGAAACAATTTTAAAGAATAAAAATATTTTAGACTAAGTATTGGTGCAATAGTTCTTTTCGAAGTTTTTACCCTTGCGGGCTCTCAAAACTGAGAAAAAAAGCTAGGTGGATGCCAAAGAGGAGCCTATATACTTGTATGACGACGTGTATGAATCATGAAGCTACTCCATGACTATATACATGACCCATTAAAACAAACTAAGAGGACACTTTGGTGCTTTGCCAGGCTTACCATTAACTCAGTTTCGGGTTGCTTTCGACGTTTCAGTGGAAAATTCCTGAAACAAACGGAACGTCTGAAAAGGCATTCGCCTATTTTCCTGGTCTTCCTGGTTGGAAACTTTCAGGCGGAAGTTCGGATTTCATGTCTTTAAACCTTTTTTGAATATCAGTTCAAGCTTTCGCGGCCGTTTTTCATTAAACGAAACTGACTTGAGCAAATGGTAAACGCCATTACCGAACGGAATCAAAATTAATCAGTCCTGAATTTCCCTCACCATTTGCCCAAACCGTGGAGCGACCGGTTTACCCATGTAAATAGTAGAAAAGCCCTGTGTCCAAAAGCCTGCGATACAGCTTCCTCTCATCGCTATCTGCCGCTAGGAACATTTCGTCAAAGAGCGGTGAGAGGCGAGTGTATGAGGCGAGTGTCATATATCTTAAGTACCTTGAGGGGCCTTGTTAAGTGCATAGTAGATCGTAGCAAGGGCAGAACGTTGCAATATCTCTAATTACTTATTAAGAGACACAGAAAACTCGCTATTCCTATACCCCAGAAAAATGTTAAGAAAAATAGTTTTTCTGGAGCAGTTCTTTGGAATAGACTTCCTATATATTGACCAGCAGCAGGCGAAGTCTCTTGGGGTTAATTGAGGGCGGGCTGCAAACAATTCTTCTGGAGATCTACACGGTATTTACGTAAAGCAGACTAAGGCTTTCAGTCTTATTCGGTTTGTGACAAAGACAAAGGTAGGAAAAGTTTCCTTTTTAGGTGTTCCCATTCGTTCGTTACAAGATTCTTCTTAGCTTTAGTATTATACTCAATTTTGTTTCCCTATTTTTATTGTTGTTGTTGTTGTTGTTGTTTTTTTTTTTCAATGTACTGAAGTATTAATACTGGGGATTCCTTTCCCAGTAACTTCAGTCCAGGGTGCGCCGGGTCACGCTTTAAGAATTCTTGAAGGTTCTGTGGTTTAATTATGCTATCAAATGTATCTCTTTACGCTCGTGAGCCCATACTGATCAGTAGACGACATGGACGAGAATAATTGATTTTCCCTGGAGTGGATTTTAAAACTGAAAAAGTGCCTACATTTGCTCGGCCCTACTAGCATCAGTGCTATAAATACTGCCGAGGGTAAAAAGGACATTATTATTACGACTTTACGGTTGACCATAAAACTATGATTTTATAGGTGCTGGAATGGCTGCACAATTACAAGGGTTTTAAAAATATGAAAAAAATTCCTCGATCCAGCGCCTTTTTCCATTGATACATAAAGTTTTTCCCCATTTAAAACCTAAAAATGGGCAGAACCGCTACTGTTTGTTTCAATCTCTGATAATTGAGGATGGTATCCAATAGAGACATCCGAGCTGCAAAAGGTCTACTGTAAATCATACCTTCCTCCTTAGAAGCTTCTTCAGTTTCCAGTTCATTCAGTTTCTCTTTGATGTCATCTTCTACCTTCTTCCACTGCTTGAGAAGTTCTCTGAAATGTTCCTCAGCGAGGAAATCAGTATCCTGGTCTTTCATTTCATCAATAAGATCTTTATAATCAGCTCCACCCAGTCGTAGCAGTGTGTCACGGATATGCTGCCAGTACCTTCTGAATACAGCATCACTACAAGAGCCTTCCGGGGAATGTTTGGACATGGCGTTCATGAAGTACTTTATGCGCGCAATGTCAGACTCGCGACTGGTGTCTGCTGTAACAGGAGGTGTGTCCCAGCCAGCGGGCGGAGGACTCAGATTACAGATTGTCCTTAGAAGCACAATCAAGAGGGCGATATCAAAGCTTGCAGATGACAATTCAGTGGGTGTGGCTGGGTACAATTTACTCCAATGTACTGAAGTTAGGACTCCTTTCTTTCGCAGTAACTTTAGTCTGGAATGCGCCGGGTCATTTTTCAACAATTCTCGAAGATTCTCCTGTGGAATTATGCTATCAAATGTGTCTCTTAGCACTCGTGAGCCTATGCTGATCAGCAGGCGGCATAAACGAGAATAATTGAGTTCCCCTTGAGAAGACTTTAAAACCGAAGAGGAGCCTACAACCAACAACAAGAGTCACCATTACGTACAGTGCACATTCTTTAGACAGTACTCAAAAATAAAACACCGCTTTTCCAAGTTACTGTACAACAGTCAATTACATAAATTTTAGCTAGACAGCGTAGCAGGCACTTGAAAGTAGTGGATGCAAGAAAGAACGGAGCGCGCGAAGGAGACACGCGTGACTTTGTCGCGCGCCCCGTTCTTTCTGGCATATTGGAGAGCTTAAGCAACGACGACGGCGATGCCAACGAGAACGGCAAAAAAGCAATAGGTTCAGATTGGCAAAACAACGACTCTGCACGTGAATCACACGTTTTTGTAAATTTTCTTACAGTCACTGCACGAGTACAACGTGAAAATGCCTAATTTCACGTTATGTGGAGGACATGAAGACAAGACGACTTCCTTTTTCTTTCCCTGAACTTCGATACAGTCTTTAAGACTTCAACTCCCGTAGAAATTGCCAACATTTGACGAACTGAACGAGGGAGAATAAGTGCGATAAAGTTTGAAGCAGCGCGACCTCACTTTTTAAATGGCGTTTTTGTATTAGGGGCCTTAAGATCCGAGGACGGCAACGGCAGAGAAAACGTCGCTGAAAAAGTGAATTCGCGTTCTTTCAATCTTCATCGCGATTACTTCAAGTCACTGACTTTGTGAAATGTAGGCGAACCCTCCTAAAGATGAATTCCTAAGAACCATATCCAAGTTCAGAAAGAGGGAGGAAATTTCGTCGTCGCCTGTGTACTTCCACTGTACAACGTGAAATTAGGCATTTTCACGTCGTAGTCGTGCAGTGACGGCAAAGAAATGTACAAAAAAACGTGATGCACGCGCAGAATTGTTGTTTTGGTTATTAAACCCATTGCTTTTGTGACGCTCTCGTTGCCGTCGCCGTCGACAGATCGTAAGGTCCCTAATAATTAGAGGCTATAAGCCAGGGCTACAGAAGCGTCTAGTACGGTGACCGGAAGTAATTTTTTCCCGCCAGGAGTCAATTCCTCAAGTAGGAGTTTAAGATACCAGGATGGCGACAGGTTGAAAACATCCCTTAAAAAGGGCATTTGCGTTCTTTTAATCCTTATCGCAATTATTTCACCTCGCTTCAGTACAAATGTACTCTCCTGCATGAAGTTGAAGTCGTGCAGTGATGACCTCACCGTGGCAACGAAATGTAACAAAATGTTTGATGCAGGCAAAGTTTCCAATATTTGCCTGTGTTGTACTAGCCCTTTTCACATCACGGACTTGGTGATGTGTTCTCGCCTATTCTTTCCCCGCCCTGTATTTTGTGTATTTGGCTGTATTTTTCAATTGGGTGTTGTGCCTGATACCAAATTTGAAATTTTCGTCTTTCTCTGCCTTTCACGGTAACGAACTGGGCTCGATCTTGCTACGTCACCGGATAAAAAATATCCGGATTTAGCGTCCGTACTACTCCAGATTCATAGCGTATTAAGAGCGCCTTTCCGTAAATATCGACCCACGGTCGGCACAAGTTCAAAATTCGGATTTCGCTCTTTTTTGGCTCATCGATAACCCTTAATGAGTAATGAAACATGCTGTAGTTAGTTTTCCCAAATAACGTGTTCTTTTGTTAAAATTCGAGAAAACGCATTTTGCCCGTTCAGAGCTCAAGATCCACTTCCGGTAAAGCGAAATTTTACACAAATTCCATTGACTCGTCAAACCACAACGATTTGGCAGCCTCTGAAAAACACGAATAGTTTTTATGACCCTTTCTTTCTTATAATACGATAAATTTGTGAAAGCTGTAATAATTTTGTGGCCAAAAAGGTTTATTAAAAATAGGCCCTATTGACCATTTCTACCGTTCAAAATTATGGGGATAAAACAATGCAAATTTTTACAATGCGCTATAACTTAAAATTCCGAAAATTGACTTTCTACTGCTTAACTAGGCCCCAATCTATCAGAAAATCGAAACAAATCTCTTGGCAAACGATTTTAAGTAGCCCGCAAGAGACGTTGAGTTCAACCCTAATTTTGCAAAAAAACGCGACATTGCAGTGGTTAAAAATAGCGTGACACGGCCCGTCACGCCAGTGTTGCCTATAGATATGCTTTAAACAATTTACTTAAAGACAGATTAAAAGCCAATTCGAAATTAAATCGTTCAGTAAACCTATGATTCTCATTGATTGCAGCATTTTCTTCAGATACAACATATAGGGTCCCTGGGATAGCGTCACACACTTTCATGTTCAGTTTCAGACTGGCGATTTCCCTGAAAAAATGGTATATAAACAGAACAAAATCTAACAACTAAAACTGATTACTGAATGAATTTTTGCATTGAGAGATATTTACGAATTAAATCATCCCCAATCAATGCAATTTGGTTTATAAAAACTAATTTCCTTGAAACAATTTTAAAGAATAAAAATATTTTAGACTAAGTATTGGTGCAATAGTTCTTTTCGAAGTTTTTACCCTTGCGGGCTCTCAAAACTGAAAAAAAAAGCTAGGTGGATGCCAAAGAGGAGCCTATATACTCAGGGGTGGATCTAGGGGGAGGGTGCAGGGGGTGCGCCCCCCCCCCCCCCTCCCCTGAGATGACCTGCGGTTTTATAATCCAACTGGTATTTTGCAAAGAAAAAAAACTATGTGGTTTATTGGTGTTGAAGTAGAGTGTACCCCCTCCTAAAACAATTCCTGGATCCGCCCATGATACTTGTATGACAACGTGTATGAATCATGAAGCTACCGCATGACTATATACATGACCCATTAAAACAAACTAAGAGGACACTTTGGTGCTTTGCCAGGCTTACCATTAACTCAGTTTCGGGTTGCTTTCGACGTTTCAGTAGAAAATTCCTGAAACAAACGGAACGTCTGAAAAGGCATTCGCCTATTTTCCTGGTCTTCCTGGTTGGAAACTTTCAGGCAGAAGTTCGGATTTCATGTCTTTAAACCTTTTTTGAATATCAGTTTCAGGCTTTCGCGGCCGTTTTTCATT
>CALNXI010001199.1:102029-127963 GCA_942486025.1 Porites evermanni
GGAAAAAAGGGGGGGGGGGGGGGGGGTAGAGTGAGTGAGACTGGAGAGAGGATCGAAATAGAAACTGACAAAGGAAAAATAAAAGAAAGAAAACAAGAAAGGAAGAAAAAACATTCGCAGTCTAAAAGCAGTTGAAAAGTTAGTACTACCAAATCCGTTCCTGCTGATCAATAACAAAGCGCCAAAAGTGCTCGACGAGCAAGTTGAATACCGTACTTATTCGAATAAGCACCCACCTCGAATAAGCGCCCACTCTCAAAGTCCAAAAATTTAATAAGCGCCCAGGGCGGTTAATCGAATAAATACGTTATATACCATAAAAATTTGTAAATGAAGGACGATTTTCTGATATATTGGGGCCTAGTTAAACCGTAGAAAGTCAATTTGCGAAATTCTAAGTTATAGCGCATTGTAAAAATTTACATGATTTTAACCCCATAATTTTGAACCGGTGAAATTGTCAATAGGGCCTATTTTTAACAATACCTTTTTGGCCACAAACTTATTACTCATTACTCATTAAGGGTTATCGATGAGCCAAAAATGAGCGAAATTCGAATTTCTTGTGCCACAAAAAGACGATTTTGGTCGATATTTACAGACAGTCGCTCTTAAAACATTTTCACTCTGGAGAGCGGATTCAAAAAGTTACGGATTCACCGGATACGTGTGGACGGAAGCCGTACCCGGAAAGAAAAAGTTTCGGATTCAAAAATATCCAGATACGTGTGGACGGAGCCTGAATACTCAGCTTCACGTTTTATGGAGGACGTAAACAAGTGACGACCATTTTCCGCTTTTTTCTTTGGATATGGTTTTTGGTAATCCAACTCCAAGCTTGCAGATGACGTTTCAGTAGGTGTGGCAATATACAATTTACCCCAATGTACTGAAGTTTTAATACTGGGGACTCCTTCCTCTCCCAGTAACTTCAGTCTATGGTGCGCCGGGTCACGCTTTAAGAATTCTCCAAGGTTTCATGGTTTAATTACGCTATCAAATGTATCTCTTTACACTCGTGAGCCCATGCTGATCAGTAGACGACATAGACCACAATAATTAATAATTTTCCCTGGAGTGGATTTTAAAACTGAAAAAGTGCCTACATTAAATAACAAGATTCATCATAAAACAACTGTAATTCTTCACAATGATCAGTCATAGAAATTATTCAGAAATAACAACACTAACGCTCTAATTCATTGTACAATAGTCGATAACATAACGTTTTAGCTAATGAGCTGATGGAGTTTGAGCGAGTGATCTCAGACCGTAAAGGAATCAGGCTAGCGCAAGGGTTCTCTTGCATCTTCGCCATTTTTAATCAAATTAGAGGTAAAGTCTGGGTACCTCTCTGCCCAGGAATTACGGTTTAAAATGGACACTTTAAGGGGTGTTTAACACGACACGTCCAAGTGCTAACGTGTCGCTTTCTGATTTAAACTACCCTATATCAAATTAAAAATTAAACTTATAGAGCTGGCAAAAACCTAAATATATCAGCCATTGTGTGCTAAATTGAAAAGTCAACTTTGTCACGCTTTTTAAATGGAGAGGCCGAATCATCCTTTGAAAGCTGACGAAAGTAAACTGAAATAAAATTAATCTTAGTTACTGAAGACTAGTCAATACAAAACTTATGGCTTACAGAACTATTACTTTTCACTTTAAAACAAGTACATGGAATAGGCTTTCAGCTTTAAAGCTCCTTCATCTTCTTGCATGGTAATTATATCAAAGCTGTGGCGACTTCGTCTTTTCAAGCCACAAGCATGTAAACAAAAACAACTACCTAACAACTAATACAATAATCACGGACATAGATGATCTGGAAAAAAAGCACTGGCAGGCCTTGCTAACAAATGAAAGGATCGGAACAAGGAAAACTGACAGTTTTAACAGTGACGAGTAACCTTTGCAATCCTGAAAAAAGATTTAAGACAAGTTCTGTCCTTTTACTATTTCATTTCAGTCACAATTTAAGTATAACTGAGATATGTTGTTTGTTGCTTCTAAGATTTGCCCTTACACACAATGAATTCAACATTATCTAAGTCTTTTTCTTATAGAAACCTTTTTAATTAGGAAATCAGGGATAAGGACACAAACGAGAAGATTTTTGAGCTTGCTCATTTTTACAAGGTAACAATATCCGATGGGACGACATCTTATACAACTAGTATATTCAGATAAAGTAGGGACAATTTATTGTTTAGAAAAAATTAAACTTCATTCTCATAGAGACATTTACGGTATTAACATCATCTTGCAATGTTCCCTGCTACTGATATATGTATATAAATTCTGCAAACATAATTCCAAAAAACCAGGATTTTTGTAACTGGAAAGAACATTTTACCTTGTCTGGGCTGAAGACTAACATAGTGTAACTCGTGAATGTGTCCCAACACAAGGGGGCTGCTGTTGGCAAGTGCATGATCTGGATGGACAACTATTTCATGGTCAAGACTGCTGATAATACGGATGGGAGTTTGGAAGCGATTTGCCGCAGCAAACAAAACCACATGATCGCCCCAGTTACCGTCTTTCGCCATGCTTTGTAAGTATTCACGCCAAGATGAGTATCCAGAGACAAAGTTAAACAGAGATGTTCCTTCGTGCTAAAGAACAAAAACCATCAAACAAGTGAATTTCAATGTTTTCTGACTAAGCGGCATGGACGTGGAGTGATTTTAACCTGTCAGAGAGTTTATGTAAAGTTTGTTTAAAAATGAGTGGTTGGCTAGGGTAACCTTTAAACCAGTCACCCACTGGGAGGCACAAGGGTTCGCAGGGAAGCGAATTTCGAATTTTTCAAGTCATGACGTATTTGTTTGACGTCATCAAGACAATTAAGTGACCTCCCAATTTCACTGTCAAAGCTTTAAGTATTTTAAACTAAAAACGAAGAGGTGGGTGATTTCAAAGAAGATCATAATACGTCAGGTATTTTTTGTTATGTTCAATCCAATTTAGTTTAGCAAAGAAACGTCCAAATGAGTTAAGGGAAACGATTATAACTGGCGCGATACAAAGGAACAGGTCTAGGGCAGTATGCAGTGGTATGAAAGAGGATGGTAATTAAGGATAGGGCAAGCTGGGTGAAAGATGAAGCTGGAGCTGACTCACTTGTTCTCGCGCAGACAGCATGATACGTTCAGTTCCTTATCATATGGGAGAAATCGGCCAAACAGATACGGAAGGCCCGTGCGAATAGTTTTTGTCTAAGTTAGACTATAGTCATCAACTTACCAGACTAGGGTTCTCATCGAGGAACTGAACCAAGGTTTTTCTTAGCTCTTTGTGCGAGATTTGAATTCCTTTGACACTTTGTAATTGTTCTGATAATGCATAGAATAAACAGTTCCCAGATGCTTGGTTATCAGAAACCAAGAATCCTTTGTTTGCAGCGATTGTTCTCAAATCAGATGGTAGGTTGGTTTTCTTGCTAACCTGCTCTGTATGACATCGTAAATTTTGTAAAGATGGAAAAACATTCCAACCTGAAAAATAAAAAACGAAAAAAAAACAAAACAAAACAAAACAAAATAGGTGTAGTGGTCATAGATATTGATAATTTTGGGGATTCTTTTGCAGGGGTTAGTTTAAAAAAATCCTCTGAAATTGACATCAACTAGTTTCTTATGATAGGAGAATAAGCAAGATCTTAATATTATTTGATTAATTCTCAGTTATCAGTTATTAGCAAACCGTCTCGATAGGAATAAAGACTCTTAGCAATAAACTTTTGGTAGCTTCCAGGCATGTCAAAAGGGAAAGACCGATTACGTCAAGTTGAACGGAGGCGCTCAAAAAATTCTCTACATAAGGTGACTCGATACAGTTTTTCAGGGTCAATACCTCCCAAGTTTGAGTATAAACTACGTCGCCATAAACGAAGATTCGAAAAAATTGCCACCACAGTTGTATTAGGCAAATTAGGTATTATCCCGAAAAGACACCTGAGCTACAAAAGGTCCACTGTAAAGCATACCTTCCTCCTCTACGACTGTTTTCTGTACAATATCTGTTCGGAGAAGGAAATATTTTCCTAGAATTTTCAATTACTTGAGGACGGCTAAAAATTTCTAGACGACCGCTCTTTTAGTGTACAATTTTCGAAAATCATCTAATAACTCCCCTACGATTACTTGAACTTTAATTTTTCACATTTCACTCCCGGATTCAAAAATGGGATGGAGAGAGGAATCAGAAAAATTCTCACTTTCGTAATACGTTCAATTGCATCTAAAATTTTCGGGAAAATAATACTGAAACCCTTGTAATCCATAAAAGGCTCATATTCCCCTAGGATGACCGAACAGGCACAAATTTTATATATCGCCCCGCTTAGAATGCATTTCTAGATATCTACAAGTACCCTGGCTAGCCTCATAAGTGTTAGTTTCAATCTTTGTCAGAGGTAACCGTCGTTAGGTGCCGCTGAAAAACACTTAGCAATACATTTTTAATTAGTAGCTTTTTAGGCAAAATGAGATCCAATAATTTGTTCAGTGAAAAGTAACAAATAGCACGTGTTCTCACATGCCGCATATTCTTTTCTCTCCCTCTCTCTCTCTCTCTCTCTCTCTCTCTCTCTCTCTCTCTCTCTCTCTCTCTCTCTCTTTCTCTCTTTCGGCAACAGCAGTGTGTAGTAGAGGGCTGTGTATCTAAGCCCCAGTTGATAAGTTGTGGTGTTCCACAGGGTTCAATTTTAGGCCCTTTGTTGTTTTTAATTTATATCAATGATCTCCCTGGATGTCTTCTCCATACCAAAGCACACATGTATGCCGATGATACCACGATATATGCGTCCTCTGTATCCACTGCTGAACTATATGCCAAGGTAAATAATGACCTAACTCGCGTTAGGGACTGGCTTCTTGCAAATAAGTTAAGCTTAAATGTCACTAAAACGGAGTATATGTTCTTAACAACTACCTTCAAATTATCTAACTTAGGAAGAGACTTTCCAATTAAGATTGGCAACAATCATGTTAAACGAGTCCAAACAACAAAATATTTAGGAATTCACTTAGATGAAAATCTTAAATGGAACGAGCATGTTGACAAACTTTGTTCAAAAGTCAATCGATCCATCAGTGGTCTAAAACAGGCACGTGATTATGTACCATTAGATGTTCTAAATACTATTTACAAATCTCTTATCCAGCCTGTGTTCGACTACTGCGACGTTGTTTGGGACAATTTAGACCAGGGACTTGCCACTAGGATCCAGAAATTACAAAATCGTGCTGCACGCATAATAACCTTTCAAGGTTATGACGTTCGTTCAGCACAAATACGAAAACAACTAAACTGGGAAGAGCTTGCCTCGAGGCGTCAAAGGCACTTAAGTCTATTAATGTATGATACAGTGAATGGAAATATACCTAGTTACTTAAGCGATCTTTTCTCGAATGTCTGTGAGAACAACCCTTATAAGTCTATGCTAAGAAATGCGGAATATAATGTTGTACTGGACCACGTTCCAAAAACAGAATATTATAAGGGGTCTTTCTCATACAGAGGAGGAATGCTGTGGAATTCTTTACCAAATGACATAAAAGCGTCCGAATCTAAAGCTATCTTTAAAAGAAAACTGGCTAGTAGGCAGGCAAACTGTTGACTACATTTTACTATATTTTATTATTTGTACATATTTTTAGTGTAGTTGTACAGTATTTACTTCTGTTTCTATACGGCTTTCATGTAAAGAAGTTATGTAACTTATGAAATTACCGTATTCAAATAAAAGTGAATCAATCAATCAATCAATCAATCTCTCTCCCTCCCACCCCCTCCACCCACTTTTTTGGCAGATTCGAGAACTCTAGAAGTTTTAATGTTCTTGAAGATACGGAGAAAGAGCGAAATCCTAAACTAGTTCGAGGCAGACCAAAGCCAGCCGCTCTGCCTTGGCGGTATGTATAAGTCATGCAAGTGAGCTTAGTTATCGTTCATCCACGCTAATTCAAGCATGGACGCCCGATTCAAATGATGTTGACAATTTTAGTGAACAAAGAACACTTTTGACCAACAACACCATTCAAGACTAGTATTATGACGCATTACGCTGATTAGTCATCGGGGATACCTTCAGGGTCTACAGTTGTCCCCTCCGTTCGCTGACAAACTTTATCGGCGGATGGAGAAATTCTGCGTTTTGTTTCTGAAGAGCTCTGGTAATTTAAAGGAAGATCTGTTGGTAAAAAAGAGTACTAATATAACAACAGGCTGTTTTTGGTGAATGCGGATGTATGAAATAATCACATAATTGTGAACTGGGGATAAATTACATGATAGATGGACTGGGTCAATATAACTTTCGTGCGTTTGCCCAAATGAAACATAAAACTTTGTAACAACCTTTTTTCACGATCTCACCCGGACAAAAAGGCAGCGGATATTACTCAAATTTGGTTTTGTTTGGCGTGTATATTTTCATTTCTTCTTAGAGTCCACGTCCTGTTATTCATTTTGCAATGTATAAACAATTTTTTTTCGTAAGAAAGAAAATTCACATTCATACCGTAAACCCAACTGATCATCTTGTTAACAAGATCCTTTATCTGTTTGGCCCAGTTGTATTTCTTGCCATAGGATTCGCGCAGGGTTTCCGCTTCCTCAAGACGACTTCTCCTGTTCTTGACCCAGATTGTTTTGATAGCAGAGGTCCAATCAGCCGGTTCCTCTGAGTTCACTACATATGTTGATCCAAAAGGTACACTGAGTAAAGCTTCACCAAAACCGGAGTTGCGGCTGACAAGAACAGGGAGACCAGCTGACAAGGCCTCCAGTCCTGTCAATCCAAAGCCCTCTGTTCTTGAAGGCATGACAACAAGATCCACTTCTTGAAACAAGCGCCTTAGACTCTCTCGATCTTGAACAAATCCTCTTACTCTCAAGCGACTTGGAGGGACACCACATTCGGTCAACCGTTTTGCTATTTCTTCGTGTTTTCCATCTGGAGCCCCAACAAAGACAAGACGAGTATCTTTTAACTCAGCAACCGCTTTCCCAGCGATGTCAAATCCTTTCAATTCGAAATCCTCTACGTCTCCACGACCAAACACCAAGACACTGTGTTGCTGCCTTTCTCTCAGAGCCTGCTTCACAGCCGCAAACTCTACAAATACTCCCGGAGTGAAGTCAACAACATTGTCATCTTTTTGGCAGCTGCGAAGATAGGAGCGAAAGGCCTCGCTCAACTTGGAACCAACACCAACAACATGATCCGCCATTTCACACAGTTCTACTTCGGTCTTGTGCTTTTCCTCGCCTTTTGAAATTGGATCTGAATAGTTTTTAAACATTCCAAGTTCCTCTGGATCTGTGTGCACCACTTGAACCCATTTGCACCTTTTAGATCTTTTAATGATTTGTGCCTGTTTACCGAGTTTGATTCCATGACCTACGATAATGTCGATTTGCAAATCTTCGGGAGGAAAGCAAAGCCAGTCCAGTTGCCCAAAGCCAGGCAGTGGTGTTGCCTTAACGATCTTTACGTTATGCTTCAGGGCTAACTTCTTGTCCTCTTGACTGCATTGTGGTAAAAAGAAAGTGATTTCCACTTCAGGGCATTTGGCCAACTGAATGGCTAGCTCTCTGTTTATGGTGGAAAGTCCCCCTTTGCTTGATCCCCATTCAGAAGCCAAAATAGTGACTCTGATCACTTTGCGGGACTCATCTACGCTATTACGTGATTCAGATTCCCTTAAAGAAGACATCAAAGTTCTCACACATCTAAAATGAAAATTGATCATCGAGAATTACTTATAACACTTAGTCGCAAAGGAATACCCGGGGTAAAAAAGACTTTCTCACTCGAAAGCCTTCAGTTATTCCATAAAAGTCTCTATTTGCTGATTAATTAGCCGGCGTGGAAGGCGTTTGAAAGGGAAGGAAAAGGGGCTTTTGGGAGCGAGAGGCGCCTTCTCTCGCGCCTGGTCTTTTCGAACCCTACGGATTGCCAGAAAGTCAATGTAGCTCCCCACAACATTTTTTTCTTGTTAATTTCCAGATTTTTTAGTCCGGCCAGTGATTGTCGATATCAGCAGGCACGGGCTCTTATAAATAGTCCCCCGAAGCTTTTACTAGCGGGCTCTATGTGGGTATGTGGCAATAATTAATCGCGCACCCAGTTTATCAAAAAAAGGGTCAGTTCATTTCAAAGAAGTAACTGAAAAACAGAGAAATGTAACTGAAGAATAGCAATCAGAAATCATCCCTTAAAGATTAAGAATTCTTTTACAGTAAGGACACCCAAATCGGGACACTTAGAGGGAGATTGTCCAGTCACAACATTTTCTGAAAACGAAGGTGCATTACGTTTGCATTGCATGATTGGACAACCTTCTTCCAAGTGTCCTAGTTTGAGTGTCCGCGCGTTAAAGCTTTGTCGTGTTTAGTTGACGACCAACGCTTGCCGTCCCTGAGCGAGGTTGAAAAGCTCCTGGATACTCCAGTGTTTCCATAACATTGATCATAGAGATGCCATATCTGATCATGATAGCAACAAGCGGGGAAAAAAAGGAAACAGGACAAAAGAAAGCGAAATAGACAACTTTAGTTTAAGTGGATGCTTTGACTTCAACAATAACTTACCAACCTAGTGACCAAATTGTCTTGAAATGTAGTTTGTTGGCAGCACTTGTAAATTTAAAGGAAGGTATGGTCGTCGCAGTTGTAATACCAATTTAGGCCGAAAACTTTGCGGGTCTTTACATGTAAAGTACAATGAATTAGGTGAACTTCTGGTCGTGAGTTTCCCTGACTCTTGTCGATCAAAATAGAGACAAGGCGATGCGTACATCTGTAGTTACTAAAAAAAAGAAGCAAGGCTGATTTTATAATCGGGAATATAATTTTTTACCCATATTTCGGAAGGCACGGCCTTCCTTCTTCAGGGTTTTACCTTTAGTTATGTTTATTCAGAATTATTTTATTTCTTATTCTATTCGTTTAAATGCAATTTGAATATGGGCTAATTATCACAAGAAACAATAACAGTAGACTGCAAGGTTGAGGGATATTCACACTGGTTTAAATGCGAGTTTGCAGAGTAAACATCAGTACAACGTCCACAATCCCACGCTTTTTTCTGAAACACTGCACATGCAATATGCTACGAGCAGAGGCACTGCCGGTACACATGCAAATTATTTTCATTATTTTTATTTATTTTGTTAATAAAATTTGCCAGACAAATTGGGTGAACTTATGTTTGGTAGAATAAAAAATCTTAATACAAAAGCGCTCCGGGGTGTTTGTATAAAATTATGGAATGTGTCACAAAAGAATCTAAATTTAATTAATCAGCAAATGATCGCAACCAACGCTGTATAAAGAAGTACCTGTAGATACTTTCGAGACCATGAAATTTCATATTATGTGAATAAGGAAAAAAATGCTAACAGAAACAAATAGTAGTAGTATAGAAAAATGCTGCGCTCGAAACGCTAAATTTACTACACGAGATTGAAATTGAAATTCTTCAAGGATGAAGAGTTTGATGTATTTCATCAACCGTAAAAGCCACAGAAATGTTCTTTAAAGTTATCTAGCCTGGGAATAAACTGAAAGCTCTTATAAATCTAAAATTGAAAGAGTGCATAGCGATCAGGCCACTCTGCAAAGTTATTGACGATCAAACGAACAAGACTTTGCCGGAATTTACAAGGTGGAGTTAAATTAATGCACATCATCACGAGTTCATGCGTGGACAACCCTTATTCAAAGAAATTTGGCTTTTTCATTACTTTGTTTCTGTTCACCTGTGCAGCCTTAATGAACGAGAATTTACACTTTTTACCTTTAAGTGATCGATTGAAGGCTAAACAAGCTTAGTTTAATAGTATTCATCTCCAAAAATATTTCCAGCCTTGCGGTATAACGAAATTGTCGATTTATGAATGTTAATTGTTTGATTGTATAAATTATGGATAGTTTTTAATGTAAAGATTGCTAGACGAGGAACAGGCTTAGGACTGTTTCAAACAGCGTGCTCTTGCTTTGTCGAACTCAATTGATAAAAATAAATTTTACAATAACACCACGTTTGAAACCACGTCGTGCCACTGCCGTGCAACACGGCAAGCTTTGCCGTGCTACACAGCATTTGAGCAAGATTTAGTTGGTTTCAGACATGGTGTTAGTGCCGTGCTGAACTCAATTCATAAATTAAATATATTTAGAATACATTTTTGAAGTTCGCTAGACCGCTTTGTATAAAGTGTTGTTTCCCTCGACAGCTGAGTTAAATTCCACGTCTAAAACCAAGTCGTGCTACGGTCGTTCTAGAGTCGTCGAGCTGAACGGACGAGCCAGATTAGAACAGCAGTTGCACGACGTTTGGAACAGGCCTAATAACACTGCGAAGTTCAGTTTCATATCTTTTTGAGGATCCTATTCAATACATTCAGAAGCCAAAATAGTGACTCTGATCACTTTGCGGGACTCATCTACGCTATTACGTGATTCAGATTCCCTTAAAGAAGACATCAAAGTTCTCACACATCTAAAATGAAAATTGATCATCGAGAATTACTTATAACACTTAGTCGCAAAGGAATACCCGGGGTAAAAAAGACTTTCTCACTCGAAAGCCTTCAGTTATTCCATAAAAGTCTCTATTTGCTGATTAATTAGCCGGCGTGGAAGGCGTTTGAAAGGGAAGGAAAAGGGGCTTTTGGGAGCGAGAGGCGCCTTCTCTCGCGCCTGGTCTTTTCGAACCCTACGGATTGCCAGAAAGTCAATGTAGCTCCCCACAACATTTTTTTCTTGTTAATTTCCAGATTTTTTAGTCCGGCCAGTGATTGTCGATATCAGCAGGCACGGGCTCTTATAAATAGTCCCCCGAAGCTTTTACTAGCGGGCTCTATGTGGGTATGTGGCAATAATTAATCGCGCACCCAGTTTATCAAAAAAAGGGTCAGTTCATTTCAAAGAAGTAACTGAAAAACAGAGAAATGTAACTGAAGAATAGCAATCAGAAATCATCCCTTAAAGATTAAGAATTCTTTTACAGTAAGGACACCCAAATCGGGACACTTAGAGGGAGATTGTCCAGTCACAACATTTTCTGAAAACGAAGGTGCATTACGTTTGCATTGCATGATTGGACAACCTTCTTCCAAGTGTCCTAGTTTGAGTGTCCGCGCGTTAAAGCTTTGTCGTGTTTAGTTGACGACCAACGCTTGCCGTCCCTGAGCGAGGTTGAAAAGCTCCTGGATACTCCAGTGTTTCCATAACATTGATCATAGAGATGCCATATCTGATCATGATAGCAACAAGCGGGGAAAAAAAGGAAACAGGACAAAAGAAAGCGAAATAGACAACTTTAGTTTAAGTGGATGCTTTGACTTCAACAATAACTTACCAACCTAGTGACCAAATTGTCTTGAAATGTAGTTTGTTGGCAGCACTTGTAAATTTAAAGGAAGGTATGGTCGTCGCAGTTGTAATACCAATTTAGGCCGAAAACTTTGCGGGTCTTTACATGTAAAGTACAATGAATTAGGTGAACTTCTGGTCGTGAGTTTCCCTGACTCTTGTCGATCAAAATAGAGACAAGGCGATGCGTACATCTGTAGTTACTAAAAAAAAGAAGCAAGGCTGATTTTATAATCGGGAATATAATTTTTTACCCATATTTCGGAAGGCACGGCCTTCCTTCTTCAGGGTTTTACCTTTAGTTATGTTTATTCAGAATTATTTTATTTCTTATTCTATTCCTTTAAATGCAATTTGAATATGGGCTAATTATCACAAGAAACAATAACAGTAGACTGCAAGGTTGAGGGATATTCACACTGGTTTAAATGCGAGTTTGCAGAGTAAACATCAGTACAACGTCCACAATCCCACGCTTTTTTCTGAAACACTGCACATGCAATATGCTACGAGCAGAGGCACTGCCGGTACACATGCAAATTATTTTCATTATTTTTATTTATTTTGTTAATAAAATTTGCCAGACAAATTGGGTGAACTTATGTTTGGTAGAATAAAAAATCTTAATACAAAAGCGCTCCGGGGTGTTTGTATAAAATTATGGAATGTGTCACAAAAGAATCTAAATTTAATTAATCAGCAAATGATCGCAACCAACGCTGTATAAAGAAGTACCTGTAGATACTTTCGAGACCATGAAATTTCATATTATGTGAATAAGGAAAAAAATGCTAACAGAAACAAATAGTAGTAGTATAGAAAAATGCTGCGCTCGAAACGCTAAATTTACTACACGAGATTGAAATTGAAATTCTTCAAGGATGAAGAGTTTGATGTATTTCATCAACCGTAAAAGCCACAGAAATGTTCTTTAAAGTTATCTAGCCTGGGAATAAACTGAAAGCTCTTATAAATCTAAAATTGAAAGAGTGCATAGCGATCAGGCCACTCTGCAAAGTTATTGACGATCAAACGAACAAGACTTTGCCGGAATTTACAAGGTGGAGTTAAATTAATGCACATCATCACGAGTTCATGCGTGGACAACCCTTATTCAAAGAAATTTGGCTTTTTCATTACTTTGTTTCTGTTCACCTGTGCAGCCTTAATGAACGAGAATTTACACTTTTTACCTTTAAGTGATCGATTGAAGGCTAAACAAGCTTAGTTTAATAGTATTCATCTCCAAAAATATTTCCAGCCTTGCGGTATAACGAAATTGTCGATTTATGAATGTTAATTGTTTGATTGTATAAATTATGGATAGTTTTTAATGTAAAGATTGCTAGACGAGGAACAGGCTTAGGACTGTTTCAAACAGCGTGCTCTTGCTTTGTCGAACTCAATTGATAAAAATAAATTTTACAATAACACCACGTTTGAAACCACGTCGTGCCACTGCCGTGCAACACGGCAAGCTTTGCCGTGCTACACAGCATTTGAGCAAGATTTAGTTGGTTTCAGACATGGTGTTAGTGCCGTGCTGAACTCAATTCATAAATTAAATATATTTAGAATACATTTTTGAAGTTCGCTAGACCGCTTTGTATAAAGTGTTGTTTCCCTCGACAGCTGAGTTAAATTCCACGTCTAAAACCAAGTCGTGCTACGGTCGTTCTAGAGTCGTCGAGCTGAACGGACGAGCCAGATTAGAACAGCAGTTGCACGACGTTTGGAACAGGCCTAATAACACTGCGAAGTTCAGTTTCATATCTTTTTGAGGATCCTATTCAATACGGCTCACCTTCTCTCACACAACTTTTAAAAGGTACTGAAGCATATTGACGTCCTTTGCAAAAAGAAGCATACTGCGCGGAAAGCAACGCGAACAAGCGTCAACATCTTGTACGCAATTCTATCCCAGTACCTGATCTTCAAATACCCGTACTTAAATGAAGATAACAAGATCGAAGCTGAACCTGCCGCAGCTACAACCAAGAACTACATACGGAAGCCATCTTTGATGCCGTTAGATAAGATAAGGCCGGAGCTTTAAAGCTCACTCGAAATTCGACATAATGCTGCCAATGATCACCAAAAATAAACGTGTGAAACGTCGTTAAGTCTAGAGTTACATATCTACTAAAAAAAAACAAACCTTTTAAAAGCGGGGATGGAAATGGATCTCAAGAAACCATGACTTCAGATCGTCACTGAGTTGAAGCTATGAAAGCTCAAGAGGACATCTAAACACTGCGGAGGGTGGATGACGTCATGCTTCACTCAACGTTGAGGTTTTTGCATGCGGCTGTGACGTTATTTCCATATTGTGTTATTAGAGTTTTGCTCGCAGTGGGATCTTAGGGCCTGCTGACATGGAGGTTGGGGATCTCAGGTAGGTGAGGTATCATGTGGCGGGTTGACCCCACCTAACGGGTAAACGCGATCGCATTAAAATGAGAGATTGTATGGACAGGCGGGTTACCTCACCTACCTAAAGTCCCCTACCTCCATGTAAACAGGCCCTAAGAAACTCGGCATACACTCTCAATCACAACAATTTATGAAAACAAAATATTGAAAAGATTCTCTGTTTTTTGCAAACAGACCAATAACATTCATAAAAGTGAGGGTTGTTTCCTGAAAAGTCGGGTACGTTCAAACGGTTTTAAAGTTTTCAACGGTTGATAGTTGAATCTTGAATTTTATTGGTCCGTTTGCAAAAACCCTGGAGAATCTTTCGTTTTCAGAATCGTTGCAGTTGGGCATCTTCTTCCAAGTGCCCTAGTTCGAGTAGTCGCACTGTAACAGGGAGAAGCTTTCTTTAAAAAAGCTTTTTGCCCACAGTACCAAGTAGAGTTTTCTCTTTGAAAACGGTTAATAGCACACAATCTTAAATGCACTAAATCACAACAACGGTTAACGAAAACAGCAGAAAAAGAGGGAGAGGGGAGGGGAGTTCCTTCGCTCTCACCTCTAAGCCTACCCCAACCCCTCGCTGATTTTTTTCTTCTTCACATCTCTTTGCGCTGTTCCACAATCTGATCGTCGGGAACAGGTTTCTTTTCATCGTACGGTTTGGATCCTTTAAGGACCTGCGCAGTGTTTGCACGGTCATTTTTTATCCCTCCTGCTTCCTTTTCTTTCACAAGCCGCCATGAACCCATAGTCATTACTGAAATCCGATAATTTTGAGGCTCTTTGATCCGCTCTCAAAACTTCGTTGCACTCGAGCAAGCGCAATGTAAACTAATTTTCATTAAAGATGATAAGCCTGAATATATACCTACGTACCGTAACGAGCATTTCGCATGCTCGTTTAAAGGATGCATTGTTTCTTTTTTTAATTTGTACCGAAAGCGTATTTCTGTGTAAGCATTTTTTGGAAAACTTCCCATTGGACAATGAGGTACAAGTATCAGCCGCGCTCATTTTAACGACCCCATTGAATTTTTTTCTCCGAGTATATAAGAAAGGGCACATGGTTTGATGTTTACGCATCTCTTCAACACTACAGTACAATGTAGTATCCTTTTACAGCAAAAAGTTACTGCTAACATCAAACAAATAGCAAGACCAACAGACTGTATTCTATATCATTTGGAGAAGAGACAAAGATCACTTGATAAAGATTCCACCGATGCAATCGGAAGCTTGTGTTTAATAAGTTCTTCTATCCTTGAAATTGAATCTTTGTTTACTCTTAATATGGAAGATAATTAATAAGACCAAAATTAAGAAATGGGAAATACATACACTGACGTCTAAACAATTTTTCCCAATTTTCAATCACAGCAAATTTCTTTCGCAAGTTGTCTTAATCCGACAAGATTATGGCACAAAGCATCGTATAAGACTTGGTAAGAGGCATCGGATCCACCGTCTCTTTGTTTCCAGGACAGCAGCATTTTGTACGCCTTCTCTCGACACTGGTGATTTTCTCTATCAAATGCATCCAGCTGTGGTTCATCAATTCGAAGCCGTCGNATTGTTTCTTTTTTTAATTTGTACCGAAAGCGTATTTCTGTGTAAGCATTTTTTGGAAAACTTCCCATTGGACAATGAGGTACAAGTATCAGCCGCGCTCATTTTAACGACCCCATTGAATTTTTTTCTCCGAGTATATAAGAAAGGGCACATGGTTTGATGTTTACGCATCTCTTCAACACTACAGTACAATGTAGTATCCTTTTACAGCAAAAAGTTACTGCTAACATCAAACAAATAGCAAGACCAACAGACTGTATTCTATATCATTTGGAGAAGAGACAAAGATCACTTGATAAAGATTCCACCGATGCAATCGGAAGCTTGTGTTTAATAAGTTCTTCTATCCTTGAAATTGAATCTTTGTTTACTCTTAATATGGAAGATAATTAATAAGACCAAAATTAAGAAATGGGAAATACATACACTGACGTCTAAACAATTTTTCCCAATTTTCAATCACAGCAAATTTCTTTCGCAAGTTGTCTTAATCCGACAAGATTATGGCACAAAGCATCGTATAAGACTTGGTAAGAGGCATCGGATCCACCGTCTCTTTGTTTCCAGGACAGCAGCATTTTGTACGCCTTCTCTCGACACTGGTGATTTTCTCTATCAAATGCATCCAGCTGTGGTTCATCAATTCGAAGCCGTCGTCCTAGCTGTCTCCATGTCTCGGTAATACGCAGTGAGAGTTCTTCCAATACTTCATTGGAGGGAATACCCATTTTAACTGCAATGAAAGACGCTCAGAAGTCATTAATACCGAAGTGGAAGCTTCTTGCCACTTAACAGATAAGTCAGTCTCCGCCCTTCCATCTCTATATCAGGGGCACCCGATGACTGTTTTCTGTAAAATATCTGTTCGGAGAAGCAAATGTTGCCTTGAGTTTTCTATTACTTTAGGACGGCTAAAAATTTCTAGATGGCTGTTCCATTCATGTACAATTTCGAAGCTTATCTAACAAATCCCCTACGATTTTCTTATGTTTAATTGTTCACATTTCACTCCTCAGGTTAGGCTTTTTTTTCGTAGAAAGTCTACTGATGTCAAACAGCAGAAGACCCGCAGCATTGAAATAGATTCAGTTAATTGATACTGTAACATGCAACCTCTCAGGAACAAATACATCCTAATTTCTCCTTAAAGTTTTTGTTTCGTGACTTATTCTGGAACCATTACAAATCTAATAGATAACTTTGTTACGAGCTCTAAATGTACGATTTTGCCTTCACAAGTTTCTCTATTAATTTTTTTAAACAAAATCTAGTTTTGGCTTGCAAAGACTGGCCATCGACAGGTTTGTTGATGTCATTCAACTGTGTCACATACTTGCATGTCGTGTGAAGATAAAGCCTTAAGAAATCACAGAAACAGCGCGTAAGCAAATTGAGCCAAAACGTATCGAAGGAAATTCAGTAAAAGGCACCGAGGAGAGGTTCCGATGCAAAATAGTTTTCCAGAAACCGAGCAAAAGAACTATGAACCTCGATCCATTTAGCCGTCCGACAGTTACTTTTAAGTGGCTTTGAACAATTGTTTGCCCTAAAATATCAAAAAGAGTTGGAAAAGAAATCGTTACAATAAAAAACATATAGCATTTATAACCGACCTTTAACGCACTGTTTCACATCCTCCATACCGCTCGCAAGTGCCTACGAAATAATGAGCTTAGTTTCAACAATTTTTCATGCAATGAAATAAGAAAACACAAACTTAAACCTACAATTACCACAGCAAGCGTAGTGCTTATATCTATTGAATGGAAATTGACGTACTACAATTTAGGAGAACAAGAACAGTCATTACCGATTCATTTCAAACACATATAGCCTGGTTTCCATATGATCGCTACGATCGCTGAAAAAAAACTTCAGCGATCGTAGCGATCATATGGAAACCACTCTCCAGCGATCACAGCGATCGCAGCGTCAGCAAAAGTACCAGAATGCATTGCGTATGCTCACGTTCACATTGAGAAAGAAATCGACTTCGCACTTTTTATGGAGGAAGTACAAAAAACGACTGTCTTTACAACAAATTTTCAAAGGAATATAGAGACAAAAACAAGAAAATCAACCGCTGGAAAGCAATCGGAAGGAAATTCGATTAACGTCCTGAACATGAGTTCTCTCTTCTATATGTTGGAAAACACGCCGCATGTCGGAGTCAACGATTCACATTTGAGGAATAGCGCGAACTATGTTGTTAGTCCCAGGTCCCCTCGGTATTCATTTAGCGATGGCAGCGATCATAAGGAAAGCATCAATCGCTGCGATCGCTGAACCATTTTTGTCAGCGATCGCAGCGATCACAGCGATTGTAGCGATCATATGGAAAGTAGGCTTATGAAATGAATGGGCTTGTTGAGCTGCAGAAAGAGAAAACCCTTTAAAATTTCTTGACACCCTAATATTCGAAAGCTTTGTTAAAGCAAATCAACCGATTCCAGCCACACAAAACTTCCGGCTCTGCATCCTTTCTTTTCCTCTTAACTTCAAGCTCTACTTGTGAAAAACCTTTTCTCGTGTTTCAGTGAAAATGTGATAAGTTAAATGTTCTTGATATCGCGCCCTTTTTCAAGAATAAATTATATCAAAAGCCTGGAGAAGTACCGTTAACATGTCAGGAAGCAAATATTCATTATAATCGTACAGCTGACTCCCAATAATTCGAACCTTCAAGGGAAATAGAAAAAAGTTCGAGTTATCGGGAGTTCGAATTATCGAGGGTAAAATTACTTAGAAAACGACCTGAAGGGAAACAATGAAAATTGCTTCGAGTTAACGGGAGGTTCGAGTTATGGAGGGTTCGAGTCACCGGGAGTCGACTATATTAATTTGTTAAATATAGTAACAAACATACTGCTGTTACCGTGACTGAATTTTCCCGTTCTATTTTGAGCACTAACCTGAATCCAAGTCTGAGGTATGGCTGAATTCGAAGATAAGTCATTTACACACACAAAGGGCTTGTCGTTGATGTCAACGTAGTGAGTACAGTCTTCATGCGAACATTTTTGTTCTTTGTGCCACAAACAATTCTTGGTTTTTAGACACAATTTACATTGAGCAGAAAGTCTCAAGGACACTCTACGCAGCCAGTGACATTCTTGTTTCAGTCGTTCAAGAATCTCTTTTAAAAACCTAAAGGAACAAAGTCTTGTTATTTTCTTCGCTTGCAGGGGAGGGGGGGGGGGGGGGTGGGGGGGGGGGGTTTCCCAGAAGGTAAAAGCTTTTGGGGTCGCCGCCGGGAAAGGGGGGGCCTCTGGGGGGTTTTAAAAAATAGTTGTGTACCCCGTTTGGTGGTTTTTTTTGAAATTATTTTTCTAAAACGATTTACAAAAGGAACTGCAGGGTGTTGTTTAGGGAGGTTTTTGAAAAATACCGCCTCCCTCACATCTTCTGTCTTCCACTGCTCAATATTTCCATTTGTTTATGTTATAGTTTTGTTTTTTTTTAGAAATATATTATTAAAAATGAAAAATGGCATGCGTGTTTTTTGTTTGTGTGGGGGTGGGGGGGGGGGGGGGGGGGGGGTGGGGGGCGGCGTATCCAGACAGGTCAAATCATTCTGCGATCGCCGCAGGAAAGCGTGAGCCTCTACGGGGATCTACATAATGACTGTGTACTCCAGTTGGCTGCTTTTGTTTGAAGTTGTTTAATCAACACGTTTCAAAAAGAGAACTGAAGGGATTGATTAGGGACGTTTTTGAAGCAGTTCAAAACACTCACTGCACGTGATTTACAACTGGTTCAAGTTCGAGCGCGAACAGTGCAGGAACACTGCTGCTCGCCGATTGGTAAAGTTACAACGTATTTCCAATAGCCTCAATTAAACGCCCTCTTCATTGCCTCAGTAGATTTCTGGTTGAACACTCGCATTATTATACTTAGGTTAGTCGTAAAGTTTACGTTTTGGCATGAGAAGGACAGGGAATTCGATTTTGATGTAAACGTTTCTAACAAATCCTGAAAGTACAGCCTCGGACAAATCTTTTAAGACTGAACCATCTATTTTCTTATTTCCTGCCATACTACCATCTCCTTTCAACTTAAAAAAGTACGCACCCTCCTCACCCATAATAATGCTGTTTTGGTCTAAAAACAAACGTGTGCAATACTCGTCCTAGTCAACAACATTGAATAAGGGGAGAGGGGGCCGGGAATCTTTATTCATTCTGCACGACGAGTGAATTTTCGTGTTACGGCGTGAATACACACAACACACTAAGATTCTGTGGCTCGTAGGACGCTTGAGCTTCTCGCCGCCACCTTCAAACAGGTGCCACAAAAATTCACTGACAACACGAATTTCAAGACGACGAACTTTTGACGGATAATTTCACAATACAAAGGCCACATTTCTAGTCAAATGTATTTAAAACTAGGAGCTTAAATTTAAAAGAAAGTGCTTGCGTCAGAGCTGGGAATTAACGATTTAAAAATAAATGAGGCGCGAAAATGAACGTGGCTCCTGGGAGTTAGGGTGAATAAGCCGTTTTAAAAGAAAAACATGTTATTTCCATGTACTTGTGTTGTATAAAAGGGAAAGCCCTTTCAGTAAATTTTCAGAATGCAAGCAAATGATAAACGAAGCCTGAGTAATTGCTTATTTTATTTTGTAGATGTCTTTTTTTACCTGTGGGTGTATTCAGCAAGGTCACGTACTCTTCAGTGAAGAACGTCGAGCAAGACAAGAGAATTTGGCTGCACTTCTATGTCAGCAGAATTGATGACACCTTGTCGGCTCATTTAACGGTCATATGATAATCAAGCTTATGTTCGTCTCGCGAACAAAAACTCGCGAACACATTTTGAGGAATATTCCATTCAATGAACGAGTGACAGTTTAATGTAGTGCTCGAGAAATTTTCTTTTGACTTAAAGGTTTTAAAAACAACAGGACCCGACGGTAGCCTGTCTAGCAGGTGCTTGTAATTCCGAGAGCCGGGAACAAGAAAAGCGCCCTGGGGACGAGGTTGTAAGGTTGCAAGCTTTTCTTTCGCCTCAACGCACAAATGTGACTCAATGGTCGAATTAACGGGCAGAGATCGATTTTGACACGAAGATCAAATTTAACGCTTCAACGGGTGAAGAATACTGTGAATGATTTGCATGGGATACCGAAGTCACTTTATTTGCTACACACCTTCCTCTCTTTTCTCCCGAGACCAGCAAGCTACAGTCGGCAGCTGACTAAGAAAAAACTGTCCCCATAAAGGACGAGTTGATCGGTAACTTCGGACCTCCATATTTTCGCAAATCGACATATAAAGCAGCCAAACACGTATAAATCTATTGTCTTCCTCGAGATTCATCACTAAACCGTTGTGGTTCGTGTTCTTGATGGATACCACCACAAGGAAATACAGACATCGAGAAAATATAAAAGCAATCACTAAACGCTCATCTCGTTTATCATTTATCATTGTACTCTGGAAGTTTGCTCAAAATCTCGCTGACCTTCCACGTGCATTTGACGTGATGTCATCGCACAGAAGTGGATACCTTGGATGATAAGAAAATCAATCGATTGCGCATGTTTGTGATCTTACATCCGAAAAATTTTGGCTATTCTGTAATAAATAGTTATTTTATAGTTGCCTGGACGCTTGTAAAAGAACCTGTTGGTTATTATGCATCGGATTTGGCTCCGTCCCCTTTAAACTGAAAATCTTGATGACTCTTTTGAAGCAGTCAAATCTCACAGAAAGAGATGTCGTCTTTGCTATGAAGAACCTAGCTGCATTAGCAAAAAGTTGCGGCCTCTCACAACTGGTTCTTGATGCGGCCCACTGACCGAAAAGAACAAGAATCCTGGAAAACAGCCCAAAGGGAACGCATTCTGTGTCAAATTTGATAAATACAGGTTCACATACTACTTTGCGATCATCGCACGTCAGGTCCTTTTCTGGTTTCCGTGTCAGCATACAGGGTACCAAGTACTCTGTCTCACCATTATTGTCCTTCGTATTTTCGCAAAGAAGGTTAAATTACCTCATAATGAGAATCAAGCGTTTTTTAATACCATGGAGGTTAAGATTCTCACATGCATAATTGAGAAGCGCTACATTGAGAATGCACCTTTTCCTTGAGGTTGCGTCGATACCTTTTAATTTCTGGCTTATCAACTTTTTGGTTTTTGATTGTTACTATTTTGCATAGCACATCATGAACAAGCCACTGAGGATCCAAGACAACCAAGCCATTTGGAGTCTCTGGGTAGTCTAAATAAACAATTGTCCCACGATCGTGCATGAAATTTAGAATGTGTTCTGCTAAATTCTGGTCACGGTCAGGCTGGCAGATTTGGTCCACTATTTTTTCTTTAAAACTTTGCTTTGTCATGTATTTATCCTCGCTTTTTTTGATATGATCACAAACTTTGTTTTCAACCTCAAGCCATTTCAAGGGAATTTTCTTTTGCGTGTGGGACAAGTTTTCGGCTTCTTTCAATGTTATTTGTCGTAGCTGACAAATTCGTTTATCTTCTTCTTGGATTGGCCGGCCAGCAAGCGTATTATCCATTGTTACACTTTCAACAACGTGATTGTAATAATCCTCAAAATTCTTTCTAAGGAATTCTTCTAATTCTTCTTTCCTTTTGTCCGGAAAGTTAACCTCATCAGCATGTGTTCCTACGAGGATCACAGGAGGAAATTCAGAGTTACCTTCCGGTCGTAATGAGTGCACCATGTCCAGCCACTTGAGAATGTGATCGAGGTTTGTGTCATTGCTGTCAGCAGTTAAGACGTCAGCCTCTTCGCGACCATCTTCATTCACTTTGCATTGAGCTTTGGCAAAGAGATCCCTTGTAAGATCCCACACTAGCACATAAACGGCTTCGGACGACATGAAGATTGGATGGATGGCGCGAAAAAGAGCTTGGCCAGCAAAGTCCCAAATCACTGGCCAGATACCATCTGGAATGTCAGTTTCCTTTCTGTGTAATTTTTCCGCTGTGAGATCTACGATCTTGTTATCCATTAACACTCGTTCGTTTGATGAGGTATTCTGTTAGATAAAATAGAAAATAGTCTCCTGTCTAATGACTTAATTTTTTGACATGGCCTTTTGCAATGTTCTAGGGTATTTATAAGTAGCTGGAAAATGATCTTCCAGGTGAGTGCAGTCCTGAATAGGACTGTTCATGGCCGTTGCCACGAAAAAATAAACAGATATACAAAATTGACAAACATACAACAGTGACAATTTTAGAATCTCAGGTGGTGCTGGTGGATAGGATACAAATATTCAAACCTCCATTTTCTTTTCGTTGTCCGGTGTCGAGTGTAAGCTTGCAGTACCCTCTAAAAGACAAAACATTAAATAACATGCTGCTGTGGTAGCGTATATTTGGGACTCGTTGTACTAGGCGAATGTGAATTTTTTTATGTTTTAGGGATGTGTGAGTAGTGCAGTAGCCTTGTATATTTTAGGGGTTGGTTGAGATGTGTGAAGTGGAAGGCGTAGAGTTATATTGGACGTGGATTGATAAGGCGGCGTAAGAAACGGCTATGAAACTAAGGGCCTGATTACATTAGCCGGGCTGGCTCGCTTTGCAGAGATCAAGGTACCTTCGTTAAACGCAACAAAACTTTGCAATTACATGACAACCGAGTAAGCACTGTTAGCTGGGATCCCAGAACTGTGATGCGGCTGGAAATTTTCTAAGTAATCACGCTTGTCGGGCAGCCCGGCGAAAACATGAAAGCGGGTAACACACTGCTCATGCGCACTGCTTCCAATCTCTATATAAAAATAAGATTACGGTTCGAAAGTGAAAGAATGTAACTTGTTTACTAAATCATTTTGGCCAATATCACCTTTCCGAACATCTGCAATAGAATTTTACATCATTTAATGTTAAGATTACTTAGCTAACATCAATTAGCTCCAATCTAATTGTCAAACTAAATACTTAATATGTGGCCACTCATCGCATGTCATCATGGGCAAAAGTATTGTCGAACTTTTGGCTATATTATTTAAAATGCTCAATATTACCAACGATTCAAAATTATTCATTACTGATAAAACTCAAACAACACATAAGGCAATCACGGATGGATAGAAATAGCAAAAAGATGAACCTGGCAAAACGAATTATCGTTATTAAAAAAGAGTACGTTTCCTGTAATATGATACTTGATATGTCATTCCTCACGAACGCAAACACCGTATACACTAAGCACGAAAATCCCTCAAACCCTTGACTGTGATTAAAACCCCTTTAATTTCCAAATTTCTTGACAGATTTAATGTCCGGATTTCATACTTCCAAATTTCTAGAAAAAAAAAACGGCCGGCTTCTAGGTGATGTAAAGATTACCGTATGCTTCAAATTAAGTTTATCTTTTCCTTTAAATTGAAATTTATCCCTGCGTTGCTTTAACATGTTCATTGCTTTTAATTTCTTCGTCTCCGCACTGTTGAGAATTGTCTGTGTTTCTTTGTTTCAAGGTTTTTGAGGTGGTAAAAGTGGCATCATGTACCTTGCTAGTAGAGCTTTCTTTCCGGCATGCTTTTTACCTTGTACGAGATGTTCGCGTGTCAAAAAGGCGCGTCGCTTTGCTCGTTTACGTTCGCACATATTGCGTGCCTATTGCAACTTTGAATCAAAACAAGCCATCTCAAAAACTCTTTTTGAGCGACGCTCAAGTGATAACCTTGCGATTCACGCCAATGCAAGGATAAGAAATCCTTCAAAAGGGGTGAATGTACATCGCTCTAAGTAAACTGTTCAAACCAAAGAGGACAGACGGCAAATTTTTGTTGCTCGAAATATATATCTATAACTGAGTCGTACCTGTTCATCAGCAAGATGCCTAAATGTGTGCAATTCCACAATTGGTTTCGGCTCCATGAAGGAACTCAGCTTCATTAAAGAATTCAGCTTTGTAAAAGGGCGATAAAACAACTTAAAAAAATACGTTCTTACCACCAACGTGACATGGCGCGTGAACGGGGAAAACACCTACAAACATATAGTTTTATCTATCACACTCACATGTTGGAATCCTGTGCAAAAGCAGATTAACCGCTAAAACTACCACTCCAGTATTTAACTTCTTGGATAAGAATCCATATGATTGTTCAACTGACGTCGAGGACATAGTTCATTAGCGAATCACAAACGCGTATACGGAGTACTACATCACTACAAAAGTAAGCAACCGCCAACGTAATCATGAGCTAACATGCGCAAATTCCAATAAGGCAGGACTACGACTGTTCTACAACACCTTTAATTCCTCCAGGCTCGATTTGTGATATGATTGGTAACATGAAATACCCGAAACAATAAACAAGCACAGGTAAAAGAGTTGTAAAAGAAGACCATAGAAAACAGCTTGAAAACTGCAAGTGTAGATCGGAAATTCAGTGTCAGACACGATTAAACCGTAAAGCTAGAACCAGACGATATTCAAAGTTCATGTAATGGCCACAAATACCGCTCAATTTTTTTGTACATTCACTTAGACTTGAAGAATTATTGACGGATCAAGATCTTTAACACTAGCCTGTATCCTTGTGTAACAGAATTTGTCAAACGAAGGTACACATACAGCAACTGACTGAAGGGAAGCGTTGCCTGTCCCGACCAAAATCCCAACTCGGACAACGGAGCAACAAGGAAACGAATATTTTCAGGAGTGGCGCATGACGTCATCCTTGAAATAAGTCACAAGAAATATGTCACGCGAAGCTTTTTAAATCTTATTAAACTGACTGAAAAACAAATTAATGAGACGAATTAAAGACAGGATTTCAATGGTACTTGAATGGGAAAGAAGCTCAATTTCACGTCCCCTCGTTATTCAGGTTTTTTTTAAGTCATTCCGAAAAAAACACGATTTCACCAGCACGTCACGCCAACTCACGTCGCTTCTCGTAGCCAGGGGCGTAGCCAGCCCATGGGCCTCTACAAATTTTTGGCTTGATCAATTTACTGCTTGTAGTAAATAATACATTGTTGGGGTGGGATTAAAAGCTTAGGAGCTCAAAGTAGTGATGAGGGCAGTGCGTATTAGTCATGCGTGCAATTTTCAGGATATGTGGAAATGAAAGTCAGCCACGCCTTCAAGTAGTCGAGTAGCTGGCTACTCCCCTGGTAGCTGTAACGTTTTTTACATGAGATGAAGCATTTTTTTAATGGGTGGTGGTGGGGGGTTGTGAATACGAAAGTCAGTAGACGTTAACAAGGACGAAGTGATTGCAGGTTAGGACGATTCAAGAGAGAGATGCTGGCGAAGGGGAACAATGAGAAGTGGCTGTAGAAACAAAGGCACATGGCAGAAAACTGATCGTTGCAACGAAGAAAAAGAGATCAAAACAAAATGAAATGACTATGAACAGGCTCCTGCTATGGAAAGATGTATTTTGTGCACCTTCCCTTCCCCAAAGCAAGCAAATCTTGGCAAAGATCACTTTGTCAAGATTCAAATACCCAAAATAATCCCTACTTAAATCAAGCTACCGAAGAAAAAACCCGGCATCATTCGTGTCACTTAAAATCGGGGGTAAACCCCCTCCGCCCCCCCCCCCCC
>CALNXI010001199.1:130956-145367 GCA_942486025.1 Porites evermanni
AGTACGCGCGCTCTGATTGGCCGAGAGGAGTGTTTGCATGAGAGTATGTAAACATGGTTGTGGCGTCAAGTTGTTTGGCTTTTCGCGCGCTAATCACGCAAGCACGAATTTGAAAAAGTTTTCGAGTTCAAAACTCGACAAGTTTACTTTATTTACCCATTCCATCGTCGGCTAAAACATGGAAAATCGTTACAAAGAAGGTGAGTCAATTTTTCTTCGCTTAAGTTGACATTTTAAGCGAGAAAAATCCGTATTTTGCAAAGCATCTTTTTGCAAAACAAGAACTGATTACGCGTTCAAGACTTCGTGGACAAGACTTTGCGACTGGTAAGACTTTCTCTTTTAATCAGTGCCATACAAAGAGTTTTGCGTTTTTTTCTCGGGAAAGTTATTGTATAAAAGCAATAGAAAACTTTTTTCCTGTGTTTGCATAGCCTGATATAAACACTCTAGGCGTTGGGAGAATTCTCGACGGTTATGCAAACCCTCGACTTCGTCTCCGGATTGCATAACTGTCTCGAATTCTCCCAACTCCTCTCGTGTTCATATCAGGCTATGCAAACACGGAAAGCGTTTTCTATTGCTTAATTAGCAGTTGTATTTACCTTGCACACACTGGACAGTTTAGCGGCACCAGAATCAGCAATATTGTTAAAAATCAAATCCAGTTAGGTTAAGGTGCAATTGACTGCAAGAGCCTGGGAAAGAATCACCGATACCGTTCTCACTAAAATCCATCTCAGCTTAGGAGAAGTTGACTGCAAGAGCCTGGGAGAGAGATGCAACACCAGCACAATCAATGCTGTTCCCTGTCAAATTCAGCTCAGTTAAGGAGGAGTTGACTGCAAGACCCTGGGAAAGAGATGGAGCACCAGACCCACCAATGCTGTTGTACCTCAAATCCAGCTCAGTTAAGGAGGAGTTGAGTGCAAGAGCCTGAGAAAGAGATGCAGCACCAGAATCACCAATGCTGTTCCCTCTCAAATTCAGCTTAGTTAAGGAGGAGTTCACTGCAAGACCCTGGAAAAGAGATGCAGCACCAGAAACACCAATGCTGTTGTATCTTAAATCCAGCTCGGTTAAGGATGAGTTGACTGCAAGAGCCCGAGAAAGAGATGCAGCACCAGCATCACCAATGCTGTTCCCTCTCAAATTCAGCTCAGTTAAGGAGGAGTTGACTGCAAGAACCTGGAAGAGAGATGCAGCACCAGCATCACCAATGCTGTTCCCTCTCAAATTCAGCTCAGTTAAGGAGGACTTGACTACAAGAGCCTGGGAGAGAGATGCAGCACCAGACTCACCAATGCTGTTGTATCTCAAATCCAGCTCAGTTAAGGAGGAGTTGACTGCAAGAGCTTGAGAAAGAGATGCAGCACCAGAATCATCAATGCTGTTTCTTCTCAAATTCAGCTTAGTTAAGGAGGAGTTGACTGCAAGACCCTGGGAAAGAGATGCAGCACCAGAAACACCAATGCTGTTGTATCTCAAATCCAGCTCAGTTAAGCAGGAGTTGACTGCAAGAGCCTGAGAAAGAGATGCAGCACCAAACTCACCAATGCTGTTCCCTCTCAAATTCAGCTTAGTTAAGGAGGAGTTGACTGCAAGAGCCCGGGAAAGAGATGCAGCACCAGACTCACAAATGCTGTTCTCACTCAAATCCAGCTCAGTTAAGGAGGAGTTGACTGCAAGACCCTGGGAAAGAGATGCAGCACCAGACTCACCAATGCTGTTCTCACTCAAATCCAGCTCAGTTAAGGAGGAGTTGACTGCAAGAGCCCGGGAAAGAGATGCAGCACCAGATTCGCCAATCGGACTGTTCTTCAAATTTAATTGAGCAAGGTTAAGGTGCTCCCCTAAGGTTTCAAGTGAACTTGCGTGCTCCGATAAGCTACGTACAGCAAATAATACACGTCTTGAAAAGTCTGTAGCTTCGAATTTGACTAACTTTAGACTTGTGAAATTGATATTTGCAGCCATGCTTTTAACGAGAGATTCTGCCGTTTTCTTACTTTTGGACACTAGTATCCCAATCAAGAATGCAAATACTTGATATAGTTTACGCACATATCTTTGGTCTTTCACTACTGACTCGCAGCTAATTTCGCCTTCAATAAGTTGGCAAGCAAGAAAGAAACCAGAAAAGAATTCTTGAAAGCTTTTATGAAGAAACGCGTAACGCGTACGAACTCTCCTCTTACTGACAGCAGGCTGAAGTGAAAGGAATCCGATCTTGGATAAGACGATGCAGCGACCACCTGATTTATGTTCTTCAAAATACAATTCTCCGTTTTGAAGAGACTCCAACGCCATTCTTCCGAGATATTTCAAGTCTTTATTGTAGACGGACCAGAGGTCTTCATTCTCGCTCGATAGTCCTTGCTTTTGTTCATATCTTTCCAAAACAAAAAGAACAATGTCAATGTACAATTCAGTTCTGCTCGTTAGAAGCACGCCCTTTAAATCCTCCCAGATAACACAAAGTAAAGAAGTGTTTAAAGGATTTTTTGTCAAATCGCGCAGATCTTCAGCTTGTCCTGACTCCAACAACCGGACGTCTGGCCATACCATTTCTATAAGCTTCATGGCCAAATGCTCCTTTCTAACGTTTTTAAAGTATTTATGAATAAAGCTTTCTGCATCTTCCTGGGTAAATCCTACAATCTCCCACAGAGTGTCACAGTATCGCCTTGCATTCCTTCCAGCCTCATGACGAGAGGTGAGAACAATGTAACAACCTGAGAGTTCTTTCCTTTCAATGAGGTTAAGGAACATTTTGAGGTTACTAGTATCCGCTTCGTCTAGTCCATCGAGAACTAATAGAACCTTGGACTGATTTTCACGAATGAATCTAAAGAAGCATTCCTTAGCTTGAGTGTCCATTTCCTCGGGGAGAATTTGATCATCAATAGCTTCCCAGATGTCAGATTTAATTTCGTGACATTTGAGAAGCAGTAACACTTCAATCTCTGGAAAAGACGGGTCCCATTTGTCTTGCTTAGTTGCCCAATCGTACGCCAGCTTTTGACAATAAGTGGTTTTTCCCATACCCGGGTCTCCTTCGATCAAGACTGTTCGCGGCCTTTGGCATTCTGCGTGGGCATTAAAGATGGCAGTCATATTGGTTATATCGTCAGTAAGTACTCCTTGCGTTTTTTCTTTGCCCAAGATTTTTAATCTGGTAAAAATATCATTGATATGAAAGCTAAACTCGTCCAACCAAGGGACGGGCAGAAGGCGTCGTTCACGTGTTTTGTAGAGCTGACGGATCTTTTCTATGAGATCAGTTGGGAATGACAAACCTAGACCTAGGAAAAAATAAAGGCCGCATTTAATTTGGTTTGTTTTAAATTATATTCATTAGTTATTCAATATGTTAGTAAAGGAAGTCAACTTTTGCTTAAAAAAATTTCTCACGTGCTCCGAAACTGTTGCCTGCACGGCAAGCGTTCAAAAGTCAGAGGGAAGAAGGGGTAAAATTGGCGTGGTGAAAAACGCGAGGAGCGAAATTCTTCACTGCCTACTTCTCGTTGAAAAGTTTGGCCTACCGATGTATGCGGTAAACAAACTTCGCAGTTTTACTTGTATAAACTTACGGACGAGTGGGTGGTGGGGTGAATTCACCTCCATTTAGGAAAAGCAAAAACAAGTTCCCTCTACATTGGATTAAAATTTGTTTTCAACGTTCTATGGTACACTTAATTATGCCCTCAAGAAATAACCTTTGAAGTATTTCCATATTCAAACTATATTAGACAGTGATATGAACTGTAAAACAATTTTTTCCCGTAAATTTACAAATACATTTATTACAATCTATTAAAGTCTCTAAAGCTGAATACCCCCATGGTGCTCAGTCAGGCCTTCTGTCTGATGACAAGTCCTGTTGTTTGCTTCTAAGGAGCTCTGGGCGTTTGAGTAATCTGTTTAATGAAATGGATGAGAATAAGAATGGAAACTAATAGTATGAAGGGTATGTCAGATGGTTATACTCCTTTTAACGTTCTTTGAAAAAACTCTGGGTGATTTTGACAGAACTAGAGCAATTTAGATAACAGTTTGTTGCTGAATAGCTAAAGGCAATGAATCAAAGAATTACAGCTTGAAGTGGAATCCCGCCTTAAGACCATACAATGCACGACTACATATTATAACCACATTCTTTATACTCAAATGAAAAAAAAACGCTCCTGAGTAGAGTCAACTCTCTCTTATGGACACTTCTATAACACGAGCACCTGGCTAAAAGTGACACCAAGAGTTCGTCCCTACCTTGATTACTCCTTTTAGTTGACTCCCTGTAAACAGACCTCTCTCTAATAATACGGACATGCACATGACTGTAATTATATTTTTCGATTCGACGCTATCACCTTGTTAACACTGGGAGTAGGTAGTTGCTACATTAACAGGCTTAGTAGTTGTATACCTTGGTCATGAAAAGTCTGCTTGGTTAGATCCGAAGGCCCATCAACACCAGGTCCAATGCGACCACTAGCACCACTCGCCGCTCGGGGATCTGCATGAACAAGTCAAGAATTAAATGAGGAGACCTTGAAATACGGCACAATGGAGGCCCCACAAAACATTACACAAAGCTTAATAACGTGATACACTTAAATTCACTTAGTGGCTTAATTACCACAAGATCACTTGAAATCTCCAAGAAAATAACGGTAAAATTAGCCGAAAGAATCTTTATGTTAATAATTGGTATGACCCTTAACGCAGCTTGAAATTCCAAATTTTTCAGGATCAACTGATCCTACACTGTTCTGCCCTGCTTATCCGTGACCTGCTTAATGGGAAGCAACTTAAACAATTCCAAGAGATGGAAGGTGTACGAGAGTATTCCCTCGATAGGTAATTTTGAAGTTACTGACACATAAAACTAACATTTTAAAGGTGCTGGAACGTCTAACGAATTATAAATAAGGTCTTGTATGGAAGCAATTGCTGGATCCGGCGACTTTTCCATAGATACATAAAGTATATTCCCTGTTAACCAAACCACCCTAAATTCGCAGTGTTAAGAGTTTAAAACCTACCAATTGGCAGGGTTGTATCTCCTAACAAGGCCTACTGCATAGCATACCTTTCTCTTTAGAAGCTTCTTCACTTTCCACTTCATTCAGCCTGTCTCTGATGTCGTCTTCTACCTTCTTCCACTGCTTGAGAAGTTCTCTGAAATGTTCCTCATCGAGGAATTCAATTTCCTGGTCTTTAAATTCATCAATGAGATCTTCATAATCAGCTCCACCCAATCGTACTAGTGTGTCACGGATATGCTGCCAGTAGCTACTGAATACAGCATCACTCACAGAGCCCTCCGTGGCATGTTTGGATACGGCGTTCATAAAGTACTTAATGCGCGCAATGTCAGACTCGCGACTGGTGTCTGATGTAAGAGGAGGTGTGTCCCAGCCAGCGGGTGGAGGACTCAGATTACAGATTGTCCTTAGAAGCACAATCAAGAGGGGGATATCAAAGCTTGCAGATGACACTTCAGTGGGTGTGGCGGGGTACAATTTCCTCCAATGAACTGAAGAAAGGACTCCTTTCTTTCGCAGTAACTGTAGTCTGGAGTGCACCGGGTCACTTTTCAACAATTCTCGAAGATTCTCCGGTGGAATAATGCTATCGAATGTATCTCCAAGCACTCGCGAGCCTATGCTGATCAGCAGGCGACATAGACGAGAATAATTGGTTTTCCCTTGAGTGGACTTTAAAACTGAAGAGGAGCCTACAACCAACAACAAGAGTCACCATTATATACAGTCCTAATTCTTCACACTGATTAGCTAATATAAACAGTTTCAAAAATAAAACACTACTATTCCAAAATACTGTACAATAGTCAATTACATAACTTGTAGCTAACCAGCGTAGCAGGCGTTTGAAAGTAGTGGCTGGTCTTCGTCGCACGCCCCGTTCTAACTCGCCTATAAGAGACTATAAGAAAGAACTACGGAAGCGTCTAATACGGTGACCTGACAGGTAACCCAGGCTTTGGGATAGTACCACAGGACGGTTCCAGTAAAATTAGTGTTTGTATGGGGTAAAAACACGATCCTAAAATTTGTAAGAAATATTTCCTTCTCCAAACAGATATTTTGGCAAACCAGGGGCACCCAACGACTGTTGTACATTTTTCGAAGTGCATCCAATAATTTCCCTACGATTTTCTGAAGTTTAATTTTTCGCATTTTACTCCCGGATTCAAAAATGTGAAGGAGAGAGGAATCAGAAAAATTCTCACTTTCGTAATACCTCAAACTGCACGTAAAATTTTCGGGAAAATAATACTTAAGCCCTTTTACTTTCGAATGGGCTCAAGTTCCCCTAGGATTATCGGGCAGGCACAAATTTTAAAGCCCCGCTTAGAATACATTCCTAGATATCTAAAAGGGCTAAGGATAGCCTTAAAAGTGTTTTCAATGTTTGTAGGAGGAAACCGTCGTTGGGTGCCCCTGAAAGACACTTTTGGTAGCTTTCTAGGCATAATGTGATCCAATAATTTGTACAGTGAAAAGTACGCAAATAGCACGTGTTCTCACAAGCAGCATATTCTTTTTTTCTTTTCCCTCTCTAGAAGTTTAAATGTTCTTGAACTTAATACACGGAGAAAGAGCGAAATCCTAGACCAGTTCGAGACAGACCAAAGCCAACCGTTCTGCCTGAGCGGTATGTATAAGTCATGCAAGTGAACTTAGTTATCGTTCATCCACGCATGCGTAAGGCATGGACTTAGAAAAAAAAACCGATTCAAATAATGCTAACCATTTTAATAAACAAAGAACACTTTCGACCAGCAACACCATTCAAGACTAGTATTACGCTGATTATTATCAAGTCATCGGGGATACCTTCAGGGTCTACAGTTGTCTCCTCCATTCGCTGAGAAGATTTATCGGTGGATGAAAAAATTCTGCGCTTTGTTTCTGAAGACCTCTGGTAATTTAGAGTATCATCTGTTGATAAAAAAGAGTAGATAACAACAGGCTGTTTTGGTAAATGCGGATGCATGGAATAATCACATAAGCCAGTGAACTAGGGACAAAGCATATGATAGACGGATTGGGTCAATATTACTTTACTGCGTTTGCCTACATGTAACGTAAAACTTTGTAATCGCCTTTTTCCAAGATCTCAGCCGGGAGAAAAAATGAAGCGGATATTTCTCAAAGTTGGTTTTGTTTCTTTATTTTAATTTCTTCTTAGAGTCCACGTTCTATTATTCCACGTGCAATGTATGAAAAGTGTTTTTTTTTTTCATAAAAAAGAAAATTGACGTTCATACCGTAAACCCAACAGATCATCTTGTCAATGAAATCTTTTATCTGTTTGGCCCAGTTGTATTTCTTGCCATAGGATTCGCGCAAAGTTTCCGCTTCCTCAAGCCGACTTCTCCTGTCCTTGACCCAGATTGTTTTGATAGCAGAGGTCCAATCTGCCGGTTCCTCTGAGTTCACTACATATGATGATCCAAAAGGTACACCACGTAAAGCTTCTCCAAAACCGGAGTTGCGGCTGACAAGCAAAGGGAGACCAGCTGACAAGGCCTCTAGCCCTGTCAATCCAAAGCCCTCTGTTCTTGAAGGCATGACAACAAGATCCACTTCTTGAAACAAGCGCCTTAGACTCTCTCGATCTTGAACAAATCCTCTTACTCTCAAGCGACTTGGAGGGACACCACATTCGGTCAACCGTTTTGCTATTTCTTCGTGTTTTCCATCTGGAGCCCCAACAAAGACAAGACGAGTATCTTCTAACTCAGCAACTGCTTTCCCAGCGATGTCAAATCCTTTCAATTCGAAATCCTCTACGTCTCCACGACCAAACACCAAGACACTGTGTTGTTGCCTTTCGTTCAGAGCCTGCTTCACAGCCTCAAATTCTACAAATACTCCTGGAGTTAAGTCAAGGACATTATCATCTTTTTGGCAGCTGCGAGGATAGGAGCGAAAGGCCTCGCTCAACTTGGGACCAACCCCAACAACATGATCTGCCATTTCACACAGTTCTACTTCGATCTTGTGCTTTTCCTCGCCTTTTGAAATTGGATCTGAATAGTTTTTGAACATTCCAAGTTCCTCTGGATCTGTGTGCACCACTTGAACCCATTTGCACCTTTTAGATCTTTTAATGATTTGTGCCTGTTTACCGAGTTTAACTCCATGACCTACGATAATGTCGATTTGCAAATCTTCAGGCGGAAAGCAAAGCCAGTCCAGTTGCTCAAAGCCAGACAGGGGGGTTGCTTCAACGATCTTTACGTTATACCTCAGGGCTAACTTCTTGTCCTCTTTACTGCATTGCGGTAAAAAGACAGTGATTTCCACTTCAGGGTATTTGGCCAACTGAATGGCTAACTCTCTGTTTATGGTGGAAAGTCCCCCTTTGCTTGATCCCCATTCAGAAGCCAAAATAGTGACTTGCACTTTGCGGGAATCATCTACTCTGCAATCCCGTGACTGAGGTTCCCGTAAAGAAGATGCCATACATCAAAGTTGTCATATATCTTTAATAAAAAGTAAACACAGAGAGTCACTTATGATTATCTGAGAATGCAAGGGGTACCCTCAGGTAATGCAAAAGCTTTTGGTTTGTTAAAAACGTTTCTGGTTCAACAGGCTGAGTTATTCCAAAAGGTTTATCCGCTGAACATGCTGATATTGATTCCGTTTGTTTGAATGACTTGAATCTGTTGGTAGTTGTAGTTATCAGATTGACCTCTGCATTCCTGCATGGGGAATGAACAGCGAATTCACACGCGAGGTTGTTAAGAAATTTCGAAGACAGTGGCGGAGGGCGTGCGCAGGGTTGGCAAGAATTCGGATTGAGTTAATAACTATTAGTCTCAAAAAAGGTAAGACTTTATTTGGCAATCAGACAATACCGTCGCAGCTAGTGTTAAGTATATCCACGGTGCTGATAAAACAAGATTTTAAATTTTACCTGCCTTTTAAACGCGGCACGTTGTTTGGATAAATCACTTTAAGGCTCAAATAGACATTTTAGCAAGATTTACCCAATTTAATAATTCTAATAAAAAAAATGATCGGACAGTTAATGGAGCTCTGTACAATGGGGCGTAGAAAGTGCACAAAATAACAACTAGACGCGGTACGGGTAACTCATGCCACTTTAGAAATGTCCGTTGTTACCTAATAATTACATCTAGATAAGCAAAGCAATACGCTAAGCTTGAATGTACAAACAAGGGTTGAACAGTTTGTTGACTCAAGCACGCAAAGTCACAGTAAAGGAGAAAAACAGTGATAGTGCTGTAGCTGCGCGCTTACAATAACTAGGACACGAACTCATTGATAAGAACGATTACAATTATGAGATATAAGTTTAACAATAAATTGACCGAGCCTCTAAGACAGCATTCATGTCGAAGCCTCTACAACAGTCGCTTAATCTTTGCAAATCAGCAACTTCAAAGCAGACACTGAAAGACTAACCTGTATATACACGCGCAAATCATTTAACAGAAAGAAAGACGATGGGCTCAGAAAAAGCAAACGACAGGAGGAAATTGAAAGCGAAAGAGGAAGTAGTCAGGGTTTTCGAAAAGGGCGGATAAGATCATCGTTAGGAGAATTAGTCACGTCAGGATTTTAGATCACGCAATCGATAATAAATTTTACACAAGTAGATCATCACAACTTTTTTTAAATACAGTCTACTGTTGTCTGTTGTTAACTGAGAAGTTAAGGAAAAAACTAACTAAATAGAAAAATATTCAGCCCAGATAGTTTTGAGCTTCGATTTTTTGGACTGCAAAGCTCGACTCCAGTCAGAGGAAGGCCCCAGTCATTTGAGGAAATTACATTTGACTTTCATTGTTTTTCAGAGTATTTCATTGCTTTTGTGACTATCTCATGCAAGTCTTCGCATGGCTTAGTGTAAACGTAGATCTGAATTCAGTATGGCCACCAACGTGACATTTTTTTGAACGGGGAAAGCACCTAGAAACATGAAGTTTTAACTATAACACTCACATATCGGACAGAGGCACCAAACGACGCTTACCTCCCAAATGCATTGAAAACGCTTTTTAGGCTATCCAGAGTACTTTTGGATCTTTAGAAATACACTCTAATCACCGCTAGTAAAATTTATCTATGTTCGGTTATCCTAAGGCAACTGGACTGTTTTCGAAATTACCCAGGGCTTCGGTATCATTTTCCCGAAAATTTTAGATGCAAGTTAAAGTTTTACAACAGTGGCAATTTTTCGATTCCTCTTTCCATCGCATTTGCGTATCCGAAAATCTTAGGTTTCCTTTCTCTGCGAAAAATAGCATAACCTGGGGAGTGAGGTGCGAACAATTAACCTTCAGAACTGCCAACTGTCGTTGGGTGCCCCCTTTCGGAATCCTTTGCAAACGTAGATGCACCACTAAATCTACCAGTATTTAACATTTTTGGATTAGAATCCAAATGATTGTTCAACTGACGTCAAGGACAGAGTTTACCAGCGACTCACAAACGCGTATACGGAGTAGTAAATCACAACAAGGTAATCTTGAGCTAACACGCTCCAATTCCAATATGGCCGGTCTACGACAGTTCTACAACAAATACCTTCAATGCCTCCAGGCTCGACTTGTGACATGATTTGTAACACGAAATACCCGAAACAATAAACAAACACAGGTAAAAGAGTGGTAAAATAAGAGCATAAAAAGCAGCTTGAAAACTGCAAGTGTAGATCGGAAATTCAGTGTCAGACACGAATAAACCGTGAAGCCATAACCAGACGACATTCAAGATTCATGTCTATACCGCTCAATTTCTTTTTTACATTCGTTTAGACTTTGAACAATTGTTGAAGGATCAAGATCTTTAACACTAACCTGGATCCGTGTGTAACATAATTTGTCAACTGAAAGCACACAACACTGAGATTAAGTGGTAAAGGGAAGTGTTGCCCTTCCCGACCAAAATCCCAACTCAGACAACTAAGACGGAGCAACAAGGAAACGAATATTAGGTGCGGCACTTGACGACTCGTTGAAATAAGTCACGCGAGACATGTCACGCAAAGCTTTTTAAATCGTATTTTAATATAGCCTCCCCGCAGACGTCCTTTGGGGTTCGTTTGTCACGCATTCATTTCTATGTGTGACAAACGAACCCCAAAGGACGTCTGCGGGGAGGCTAATTTTAATAGGATTTAAAACTGCTGTAAACTCGTAAATGTTGTTTGTGAACTACTGAAAAACAAATGACACTAATTAAAGGCAGGATTTCAATGGTAATAGACCTTGTCACGGTTTTCGACGCCATCTTGACGAGTAGGCAAACGTGTGAGAAATTACAGTGTTTGTATGAGAATCTGATGTCGATTAATTTCCTTAAAACGGCTGTTCTGAAAAAAATATCAATTGTAAACTAAAGCTACAAAGCAAAGGATTGTCCTAAAAAAGTTCGGAGACGTACCTGTGCTTAAATTTCTCCAGAGGCTTGCTTTAGACTTTCCATATATTTGCTGTAATTTTCCGGGACTTTCCAACAGACAAATGTATAGGAAATTTAAAAAGTGGTTCTAGGTTTTCTAGTACATGTAACGCCCTCAAATTTTTTAAGTAGAATCCTTAGGAGTGAAGCTTTAGTTTACAAATCATATTTTTTTCCGAACAGCTGTTCTACAGAAATTAGTCGAAATTAGATTCTCATACAAACACTGTAATTTCTCACGCGTTTGCCTACTCGTCAAGATGGCGTCGAAAACCGTGACAAGGTCTATTGGATGGAAAAGATGCTTAATATTCAGGTTTTTTAAAAAGTGAACCGGAAAAAACCACGATTTGACCAGTCAGTTGTCGGATCCCCCATGTTTGCCAACAAAATTTTGCAGAACTATTGCCTTCGATTTCTCTTGGGGGCTCTGTAATACCCAGGAGAAACTGGAGTAATGGTTATGAATTATTATTATTTATTTATTTATTTTTAGTGGGGGGCCCGGGGTGTGGGGGAGGGGTGCGGGGGAACAAGGTGCATTATGGTCTATGTGAAAATAGTGAAAAACGCATTGGTGAAGAAACATAGTAACCTGCCAAAATAGCCGACTCTCATCGCTCCTCGTAGCTGTAACGTTTCTTACATGCGATGAGGCAACAAGTCGCACAATTTTTTTTTTGCGACTTGTTGCAGCGACAAAATTTCGTCGCAGAGACAAAGATTTTCACAAAAGGTCTCCAGCACACACGAAGCGATTTGTCGCAGCGACATATGGGTGCAACTAGTCTCCCGACCTGTACACACTGAGTGATCTATCGCCAACTTGTCGCATAGTGTGTTTACATCATCCTCTTTCTCCTACTCGGCCCCCGGAGCGAGAGATGGGCTGGGTAGGAGAGGACCCTGGGAATGAGGTCGAAAACACACTCGACTCAGTTTAATTAAAACCAAAAGTAATTGTCCAGAAAAATTTAAAATAACTATCATTTCACAAGTCTTTATATGTCTTTTGGCTTTTGGTGACCAGGTTGGAAATGGATTGTAACTACTTCAAGTTCGGTGTCGTGACAACTGCCACGGCGAACAAAATCTCTACTTAAAAGAAACCTTATGCCCCCTCTCCGTGGTGGTCCGCTTCAGTGATACCAATTTGTTACGAGGTACGGGTTACGAGGTTTACGAGTTTAAGAGGTTTATTTTTGGACGGCGTTACTGCCCATTTTGTGTTCAGTTTGCTTGGTAACATCATGCCAGACTTTACAAGGAGACTTACCCATTGGTTAGCTAATGCAGTTCTAAAAGACTGTTACATCCATGGATGATATGATGCCATCCGCACCTACGGTGGATGATGCAACGGAAACAACAAAGCAGCTTACCAAACTAGGGGACTTAAATGGTTTTCACATCCGCAAATGGATCTCGAATGAACTGGATGTAACTGCTGACGTTGTGGACAAAGATAGGGCTTCTGAGATAAACTACTGCCAACAACAAAGACTCTGGGTGTCCTGTGGGCTGCCACAGACAATGGATCTTCCTTTTAATACTAGACACTTGTTACAGTTAGATGGATTTGAATTCACTAAGAGGAATGTTTTGAGGCGAAGAGCAACAGTTTGCGACCCATTAGGCATTATCACCTTACATAATCAGGTCCAAGTTGTTGATACAAAAGGCATGGCTGGATGGAGGCACAGGATTGGGATGAGCTGTTGCCGAATTAGAGAACGGACAAAGTGGTTTCAAGAATTGGAAGACTTAATTTGGAGAAATTCATAAGTTCTCTGCTCCTAATCAGTGGCGCTATGTTCCTACGAATGTAAACCCCGCCGATGTTGGAACAAGAGGCCTGACAATAGAAGAGTTAGCAAACACCGATTTATTGTGGAATGGGCCCGAATTTCTGAAGAAGTCAAAACAAGACTGGTCAGAGTGCAAGTTTGACAAGCCAATGTCAACAGAGAACCTAGAACTTAAATGAACAAAAGAAGTAGGAACAAAGGATGCTACTAGTTACTAAATAATTGAAGAAGGTGAAGGAACGGCTAGAGTCGAACAGGTGTGGAGATTGGACCCCTCAAGATACTCAAATGGCATTGAGTCAAAACAAAAGGAAAACTGGAAATTGGGTTGTCTTTAGTTCATGTGATAGTGTGGGTGTGTCGATTTGCAAACAATAGGAAACCAGCTGAGCAAAGAGAGAAGGGTGAACTGAAGCCATTGGAGCTTAAAAACACTGAATAATTTATCATTTAGGAGGTTCAGTCTAAAGTGTACTCAGCAGAGATAGAGCCATTGAGAAGGAACAAGGAAATTCTAAGAGGAAGTACATTGGCACCATTTCATCTAGTATTAGTTAATGGCATTTTGAGGTCCAACACCAGACTACGGCATGCAGACGATCTCCAATATGATGTTAAGTGTCCAATCATACTACCTAAGAGGAATCACGTCACCGGACTGATCGTTAAGTACTACCATGAATTAGAGGGTCATCAGATGGGGCTTAACTATACGATTTACCATGTACGGGAGAAAATACTTTGTGGTCCGTGTTCGTGAACAAGTAGAAAGAGTTATGAGAGAATGTTTTGAGTGTGCGAGACGATTTCAATCAAAGCCAGCTCACCAGCAATTGGCGCTGTTACCGACGATTATAGACGGCAGCAATCCTCCAGAACTTTCGAGAGCTGTGCAGTTGACTTTGGAGGACCTTTCGTACATGTAACTAAGCAAGGACATGGAAGAGTGTGAGCTAAGCGCTATTTGCGTTTGTTTTGCTGTTAGAAGGCCCATTGTTGTCACTTTGAGAAGGCTTTGTCTTTGGACACTGATGCATTTCTTAACGCCTTTGTCCGAATGACTGCATGGAGAGGATGGAGGCAGCAAATGTTAAGTGATAACGGAACAAACTTTTTAAGCACATCAAGAGAACTG
>CALNXI010001200.1:0-10202 GCA_942486025.1 Porites evermanni
TCCTTATCTGGGATAATATTAGCATAACCAAAGCCATCGTCTTTCCATATGCAGAATACGACGCGAAATCCTCGAAGCACTGCGCTTTCGCGAGAGATGAACGTAGTGCCGCGTTCCCGCATTTTTCTTGCGCTCAGATTTGACCCAAAAGCAAAGTAAAGCTCTGTTTCTTCCATGGGTGTACAGTGTCCTTGACTGTTTTATACCAAGCTGTGGTCGCTGATGAAATAGAGTCACACTTGATCGCCCTAGTGTGCGATGATGCTCACAGTTGCATCTCATTAGCTCATTAGCTGTCCCAGGCGTTTCAAAGTCATGGAGCGGCGTGAGGGAGAGTGTAGCCTACGTAGCTGGTGGGATTATTGTGCCTGGGATACTTTCTTGGCGGTGGACCTGCCATTCGAAGCGAGTGAAAGGTGAAATCCCTCCTTGCCTTGCTCCCAATCTTCACGCGGCTTCGCCGCCAAAAAACTACAGCACTCGCGGCTAAATCGCCAGATACGCAAGCTAAGGAGAGTGCGAGTCCCCGTTCCCTTCTTCCTGCCGATCCCTTCTGTGTCTTCTCTCCATGAGTCACCATTTTATGAAATCGGCACCCCATGTATGGTAATCATCCTAGAATACGAGCAGTCTCTCTTTTTTTAATAGTCCGCCTAGCAAAACGCGCGAGACGAGCAAATGAACATGAGCATGAATGAAGGCGTGAGACAGGAGAGCACTCCTCGCCTCTTTCCTTCGATCTTTCGTGCGCGTGCACTCCCCTCACTAAATCCGAAGAAAAAGAGAGACTGCTCGCAGTTTATAATCATCCGTAATCAGGGAAATTTTTGGCTTTGGAATCCCTAATTTAGCTTAAAAAGAAATCCGGAATTCTGCTGCCGTTAACTGAGAAAATGCTTTTGATCAAAAGAAAAACAAACCCAGATTTTGGATATCTCAAGGAATTACGTCTTGCACAAGACTTTTTGCAGATGATATGAAGGTGTCTTGAGTACTGAGGGACACTAAGCAAGATGTGGGAGAACTCGGCAGAAAGATCTTACTTGTTTGGAATATTGGGGCAATTCAGATTTAACACTGATAAATGCGAAGTGATGCGTATTTCTAAAAAGACAAACACCGTCGTCGCAAGCTAAGGAACCTGAATTGATATTGTTATTGGAAATCATGCATTGCACGCGCAATCTACAGATTAGTCAGGTATCTGCTAGCAGATAACTAACTAATCTGTGGGTTCTGTAGACTAGGTTGCGCTGATTTCCAAAATTAGCTATAGGCTCTTAGCCAATGAAAAGACAGTTATATTCTAATTCGCTACCCCGCTCAAACGAATATAAAACATTTATCATGTAACAAGCAACCTCAATTGGGGTGTGTCAACACGAGCCGTGTGCGACCCTCTTTATTATGCCTTCATCAACAGAATGGATGGAAATAATACAACAAACAGAATGAAAACTCGGAAATGTAAAAAATTACAGCAAGAAAAACAACCCAACAAAATGATCTAAACTATGCTCGTATAACAATGATTCATACAAAACGTGCTAAAACTTTTCATATAGCAGCATGCAAAAAACTACGTCTAAGAGAAACCCCTGGTCACTGGGTATTTAATTTTGAGGGCATAGGGAGAGGGTCTCAATGGGGTTAACCGATAGGCGTAAAACGGCCAAAAATTTAGCCGATAGCCGTAAAAATGGAAAAGTTTTAACCGTTAGCCGTAAATAGGGTAAAAAAGAGTTAACCGTAAAAGAAATTGTTCCTTAGATTTGCTACTTTTAAGGAAGGGAATAAACTCACTTATGGTTGTGTTTTTTATTTCCCGGCTAGTGTGACTCCGTACGCATGTAAGGCGAAGCGCCTTTCAGGCGTTAACCAAGACCTATAGCTAGGCTCCATTCCGGCGCTCTATCGGGGAACTAATTTTTTCCATAGCGAAAGTGTGGCTTCTCGCTGGGGATTAATATTTGCAATTTTCGGGAGGTCGTGCCCTCGAAACACTAGTGAAACAGCACGCAGAGACGTCGTCGGAAGACCTTTATTTTGATTTAAAAATACAAAAAAATACAGGTTAATTAATATTTAACTTTTTGAAACAAAAGCAGTTAATTTTTGACTTTTTCGTTAACCGTAACTGAAAAAAATTAACCGATAGCCGTAAAAGAGCCAAAATTTTAGCCGATAACCGTAAAAGCCACCACCCCATTGAGACCCTCTAGGGACGGTCGTAAGACGCGAATGAACATAAATGAGAACAACTCAAATATATAGCCTACCGCTGATGAAGCAACAGAACAGCATACCATGTAACACCCCAAAGAAAAGGTTACATAACCCATGATCAATACATATAGTGGTTATAGGTGGCCAAGAGTTTGGAGAAGAAAAAATAATTATTTTCATCCTGGAGTAGGCCTGGGGAATAGTTTCGAAGGCTCGATCAAGAGACAAGCTGTACAGCGGTCATAACCTAAAGCATAGGAAAATTCAAGATGGAGGACGGTAAGCATACTTTCCCACTGACTTACTACTTAAATTTATCCTTAATTTGTCTCTATTCAGTGTAAAAAATGTTTTCTTTATGTTATTAAGTCTTTGCTCATATTTATTTCACGAAAATGAAACGTTTGCAACTGTACGCGGCGTTGATTTTCAGCTTTTTCGTGATTGATTGGTCTGGTTTGTTGCGGTATGTCGATGTGTTGTTCTTCTGATTTCAACTAATCTCACTAGTATTACCTATCCTTAAGGGTTACTCCAATTTATACTTGGGTTCAAGTGCTAGCAGAAATTCTGCCATTACTCTCATAAGTGACCATGAAAAATGTACCTTTTTCCTTTGTAAATATCATTTTTGGTTTACGAATTTTCTCAAAATTCTAACAGTTTGAAATGTATTTGTTTTAGTTGTTGATTAGTTGTTTAGCTCAGTTTCCATTGGGATCATTAGACCCTTTATAAGCCGCTCATTGTGAATTTTGCAGTACTTGACACTGAACAGTTTACTCGTGGCGGCGTTTTTCGTTTCTTTGAGGTTTATAGGTTTACCTAGATTTAATTTGTAGTAATTGTACTTTTGCATTGCTTTTTCAAAATGATCTGGCACCCGTTTACTTTGTTAATTTTTTGCTCAGCATAACTTGTTAGTGCTTATGATGTATCTTAAATCTAGCTGTTCTTAGTGCATATTTATAATTTATCCCCTATATTTTGGTGCTTTTGCTGTACTCTTATCGATATAATACACAATAATTTCTTTGTTAGCGTAAAATTCCTGAGCAGACAAGGAAGTGTATTTATCAAAAATAATATTAACAAAATGATCTAGACATTTAGTGCACTTGGAAAAATACATGTAAATCCATGACAAAAAGTTCTCTGTACATCGTACCAAGGTGAAACTAACCTTGTAGTTTACTATGTTGTTTTGGTAGATCTTGAATTGGAGCATGAAGGAGCAGCTCCAGGGTCCACCTCACAGCCAGTTAGGCGAAACATTTCTTTAAAACTGAAAGCAAAGAGCAAGTCAGCAAGCTCATTGTCATCTGGGAAAAGCAAGAAAAAGGAAGGAAAAAGTGGAGAAAAGTCTAGGACAGGATCTGAAGGTAAAGAAGCTAATTTTCTTTCAACACTGTACAATGTATGTCTGGTTTTAAGCCTTGCTGTCATGTTGTTTCCTTAGACAAGAAACGTTAGTCCACTTTGTCTCTTCACCCAGGTGTATAAATGGGAACCTGAGGCATGCTGTATGAAGGTTTTGAGAGACACACACTCTTGAGCATCCGGTCAGTGTAAAAGGAAGACTGCGGACTGCGGACTGCGGACTGTGGACTGCAGACTGCAGACCAGGGGTAAAATGCAGACTGAGTGTGAAATGCAGACTACAGACTGAGAGTAAAACGCAGGCTGCAGTAAAATGCAGACTGAGCATAAACTGTAGTCGCAGAAGGGTTTAAGGGCAAATAAAATCCCGCAAAATACATGTAAACAAACACTTACTTGACGACATATATCTGCTTTCACAAATGCATTCATTCTTCTCTGTAACTTTGTTGACGACCCAAAAACATAATCGCAATCTTGAACCTTTTTTTTTTCCATCTGAGCGTGGATAATTAATAGATAGACTTTACTTTCTATTATCCATTGTCCGAGAGACCTCATGCTCCAGTTTTCAATGCATGTGACTGTGAATTGGTACAACACGATGATGTTTACGCGTAAATAAAAGCTGCTGACCCAAAATACTGTACAGAAAGAAATGGGAGTAAATCATTCCAACAACAAAGAAAGATGTTCTACAGGAAATTTGGATGACCTTCTATGAAAGTATTGCAAATCAAGGTAGGCGGACGTAAGCTGTTCGGACGTTCATTGAAACTTCTGGCGAATGTTGTGAATATGCAATGTACTTCGACAAGGAAGCGAGGTGTGTAACTGATACCAGCTAGCTAATCAAAGCAGGCGTATTTTGCTGTGCGATCCATTTGGACTTTTGACTGACCAAGCGTTGGGGCGAGTCAAAAAATGATTCAATACAATAAAACGCTGGCTCTGAGGCTATAATTAAGTGTTTAAAAAGTCTCCAGTCACTCTTAATTCTGCATTTTACCCCTAGCCTGCATTTTACTCTCAGTCTGCAGTCTGCATTTTACACTCAGTCTGCATTTTACCCCTGGTCCGCAGTCTGCAGTCAGCAGTCTGCATTTTACACCGACTGCTTGAGCATCTCTGCCAATAAGAGCCTGAGACAGTGGATCCCCTGTGGCTTTTATGAGCATGACCCTGTCTACTTTCATACGAAAATGGAATATAGAATATAGAACATAGAACACATACAGTGCTTGAAAAATCTTGAATTCCAGCTTGACCTTGGGGCAAGCAGCTCTCATATTTTGCTTGCTTAGGGCCACCTCTTGGTTGCGTTAGTTAATGATTTTATGTTGTTCTTGACCCTCATTGGGCAAGTGAGTCTTAAAAGTTACTTTCCCAGCAAGAAAATTCACTTGACAAGGCTAGTGGATGGGACCTGTTTTGAGCCCTGCAATAGAAATTTGTTGCGGTTCATTTCTTTACCTACTAATTGTACATGTAAACGTGTATATCCAGCAACTTGAGATCTGAGCAACAGCCCTGCTTGAGGAAATAAGCAACATTGATAAGTTTGTACTGTGAATGTTTGTTTATTTAAAAGAGACAATCAGTATCAAGGCTCAAAATAACGGACATGAAATTCATTGTGGCGTTCTTTTTCTTTAAAGGGTTTAGTGCAAAGCAGCTAAAAAAGCCAAAGAAAAAAGAAATCATTACAGCGTTATAGAGCAAATGCATTAAGCGACAACTATATGAAAAATAACATAAATCGTTCACATCCAAAAATGACCGGCAAGATGAGAGTTTGACCAGTCAAGCCCACCATCAGGCCGGACATTGTCCGTTGACCAAACGTTATTTTGAGCCCTGAGTATTACAGTGGAATCTCGATATAATGAACCTATGTATAACAAAGTCCTTGGTATAAATAACGATTTTCTTTACCCCAGTCATAGAAAGATATGAAAAAGAACCTCGATATTTGTAACGAGACCTCGTCAATATAGCAAACACATTTTGCCAGTCACTTGGCCCTTCATTAAAACGAGGTTCCACTGTACAGACGTTTCTAGAACCTTCTGGAAAAATGGGTTTTTCAAGAATGGTCTTTTTTTCGTTACATCTTACTTGTTTTCCCCCTTTTGCCACTAACTGATCTGTCAGAGAGTTCTCTTGTATTTTGGCTCATAAATAAATTTCAAGTTGTTTTTGAAAACTTCCAAAGCTCTGGTAAATTAATTAAGTTGAATGGCAACAAGCATGTCCCTGTGATGAGCTTGTATCCCATCCAGAGAGGTTAGCCATACTCCTACGGTGTAGATGCTTCATGCTACAGAAATTAGGTTAGGCTCTGGCTGTTTGGGCATCAAGATGTAGGTCTGCCTCTACCTGCTTTTGCGTAGAGTTACACTGCTCTATTGTATGTTAATTCTAGCCTTTAGTTGTACAACAGTAATTTATTGTGTACTGTAAGTGACAAAATTCTATCCTTTAAGTAAAAGTTCTTATATTTTTTAAAAGAATTTGTTATTTTGTGTATCAGCTGCCATACAACTATGATTCTTTATAATGAAATAGAAAAAGAGCTGTTTGTTTGTTTGTTTACACAAATCCTGGTCAAAGTTATTTGATCATTTATTTTTGCTTGGATTTGTGTAAAAGTTATTCAGGTATAGGCCATAGAGTACAGTTAGGTTGTAATGAACGGTTGTGCGGTTTTCAGATGATAAGATTCAAGTTAAATCAAGTAAACTGCATACGAAACATTTCACCAGATTGTTAAAAGTCCTCTTAGCTGCAAGATTATACTTTTTGAAGCCCTGGATAGTTATTGCCAAGGAGCTGTGAGACGACAGCCATAAAGCCCTGTGCAAAAGTTTCAAGGCATAATGAATCTCAAAGCGATGTAACATAGTAGTGTAAGGTAACTTTTATGGTGTAATGCAGAACAGAGAATGCATTTTTTCCAAGCAAACATGTGCACAGAATAATGCATGAGAGCATTCCATGACAGTAAATGACGGACACATTCATGACTAACCTGCAGCATGCATTCTCATGAATTATGGTAATTCATAACATTTCTAAACAAATTGAACAGGGTGTGCGTATAAGTAAAATCGTTGCTCACTGGTGCTTAGTGATAGCTACATGTATAACAAGTTTTATTCTTATGTGTATGTCATATCTATTAGGTGATAAGGAAAGTAAAAGGAAACAAAAGTCCCCTGGAACAGCTGCAGCAGCTCAAGTGGTTGTCATGAGAGAACTCAAGTGGGATCATCAAGTATGTACTATTATTTTTATTAATTTTATGATTTCTGCTCATTCAGCCCCAGTCACTTAGCCCCTATTTGCAGGGTGCAAAGAAAGTCAGTTTTACAGCCTGCCATTCGAGCAAGCTGTAGCAAGCATTACTAGCCCAAAAGTCATTTCAAGTAGCCCCATTATAACCCTTTTTGATTAGCAGGATTGATTCTGTAATTATTTTTTAGTTTGTAATTTTTGAGGGCTCTAGGTTAGAAAACTGTAATAGGTTATTGCGCTTCCCTCTTTAAATAAAGTCATCGTAAACTGTATTGTATTGTATTTTATAAAATAACTGAGATAGTACGCGTGATCTGATTGGTCAAAAACCTATGGTTTATTATACCGGTAAACCCATAGAAAAAGGCATCCGGACCACGAGCCATAAACAAAACCGGCTATTGATCTGCAAACGATTTTAGAAAGGCTAAAAAACAGAACAAGTTACTTACACAGCCCTTCTTAATATTAAAAGCGTTGGTTTTCACATTTTATTACTGAGCGTCACAATTCGCTACTGCCATAGCTTTAGAAGTTATAAAGTACAAAGCTGGAAAACAGTTTACATTTCACGACGATGCCAAATCGCAGAGAAAGACAACAACTGTGTGAATTTCTGGTGTACAAAGTCTCTAGGAAAACTTAACAATGTGCCAACCAGCAACAAAACGGATAGTTTTAGCATTCTTGATTTATTTTATTTCAAAATTAAATTCCTTAATCAAAGAAATTGTTTCAAAAAGAGATCTCTGATCAAGATATGGTACAAAATCGGCCGCTGGAGGTTGTAAACAAGCTGCCAACGATGATGAAAGATGTCAGAGTTTCGGGCTAGTTTTTTCCAACATTTGCACAAATTATTCGATGATATCGATGCCATGACCTACCTCACACCACCTGACTTCACAAATCGACAAATATTAACGCCAATATGTGGCTACGGCAAAGAAACCTTTCTCCACCACTGACATATTTCCATCGGTCGCTGTACGTGCATATAAAGTTACATGCGACAACTTCGCAAATGCAGCCACGTCGTTACCGCAGCATTTCTTGATCATAATAAAGTCCAGGAAACAGATCTTAAACCACTGCGGCTTGTAAAAAGTGAATGAAGTCCTCCATTACAATAGCTGCCAGTTTCCTCTGTAAGCACGAAATTCTTACGGATCGACTCAACAAAATACAGCTGCGTACAGTCTGATGTTCAATCAATTTCTACTTCTGTAGTAAACAAACCATGAACGTATTCTTTCATTGTACGTTCGCATGAATATGTGTTGACTTTTCCTGTAAAACAGCTTTCATAAGTTATCATGTAATGAGTGCAAAAACTCGTGTTTTGAAGTGCTGCTGTTTGTTGTTTGACTGAACTGAGTTTTGAGAAAGTTTAGCGCTATTAAATCGTGAGTCGTGATTGGCTTATGATGACTTTAGAGAGAAGACATGACTTGATCACGGTACTAAAATCATATTTTTTACCTAAAAGACTCCATTTTATTAAAAGTTATTTTATAAAAGCAATAGACCACACTTTCTATGGGTTTACCGGCGTGATAACCCACTTGGGATGTTGGGAGAACACTCGAAAAGCTTGTAAATCACTCGCCTTCGGCTCGTGATTTACAAGCTTTTCTCGTGTTCTCCCAACATCCCGCGTGGGTTATCACGCCGGTAAACCCATAGAAAGTGTGGTCTATTGCTTAAGTAATTTGAATTTCCCCAAAGCACAGCACTTGCCCGTCGGGCAAGTTAAGAACAAAATTCACTAGCCTGATAGCAGAATCCACTAGCCTTAGGATATCGGACATGACTTTCTTTGCACACTGTATTTGTAAGTCATTCACCGTAAATGACCTAATAAAAGTCCGCTTCCACATAAACACCGCCTCAATGCTGTTAAAATTTTATTAGATGCCCCTGTCTAATTCTTGGTTTGCACGTGACGTCACTAAAACTCAAACTAAGAAACTATCTATTCTTCTGAGTTCTTCTTTCATGGGGTATTACAGCACCTAACACCTTTATATAAACAAATTTCTGGTTCCAAAGGGTTCTTGAATTTACAGGCTTTTGCATGGCATGGCATTTAGCTGATGGCCAGGAGAGCTCTTATGTGGGTTAAAAACATTACCAATTTTGGGAGATTTTGCTATCTAAACATTCCTTGTCTCAGAATAAATATTACTTTAATCTTTATGAGTTCCTCAAGCGAAGAATTCACGCAATAGTAAGAAAACTCGAAAACAGATGTTTCTGTTGGTATCCAGCGGCTATATTGGTGTCCCTGAAAGGGACTCCAACATGGCATTTCCATACAAAGCTTTATAAATTTCAGTAAATTGTTTTGATTTTTGGCAAGACATTTTGTATGTTTATCTTCTTTCATTTCCCAGATTCTAGACATTATGTATTGAATGGTTTGCATTTTTATTTTTCATTGCGTGACAGTGCAAACCGAGAATAGGTAGACGTCTCCCCATGAGAATTACTCCAAAATACTAGGAATTAGCAAAAAGGTGTAAAATCATTCAATTCATTCAGTTTCTTGCTTGATTAACAAGGGTAAATGCATACTTCATCGTGTTCAATTTCAAGTTAAAAATAAGGATAGACTAATGATGGCTACGCAATAACAACGAATGTATTGACGTTGGGATTTGAAAAAGAGCGATATGGATCTCTAGAGGGCCTGCACGTATCAACTGATGGAGTGGATATATCACTATTTTTAAACTCTCTTGATATTTTTGCCAAAAGAAAGTTTTGTTGAGCTTGTTACAGTAATGAGAATAAACGCCTCCACTTGGACCCCTAGAGTTAACTAGATACCTTGGGCATTTATTAGGTCATTTACAGAAGCCCCCCGAAATTAAGTCATTAATTTTTTATTACTTTAGCCCCATACATGTAGATGAGATAACTTAGGCTCTTACGTTTCTGTGATCATATCAGTTTGTTATTCAAACAAGACATTTAGGTTTCAAAATAGTTTAGCTTATCCTCCTGTCTTCCTCACAGATTTTGCCAATTGGGCAAAAAGTGCAAGATCCACTTTGTGAAAAGTGCTCCTTCCCAATCCTTGTTTATGGCTGACTGGTATGTATAACAAGTATTTACTTACATACTCATCGTATTAACTACCAGCGTGCAAAGAAAGTCGTGTCCGATAGCCCAGGACTAGTGGATTTTAATATTGTTATCAGGCTAGTGAATTTTGTTCTCAATTTACCCTATTGGCAAACGAATTTCTTTTAGGAAATTCACATTACAGAAGAACTGTAATCAATCCTGCTCAT
>CALNXI010001200.1:25117-80117 GCA_942486025.1 Porites evermanni
GGGCAGGAGAAGGAATTGCCTACTGTAATCTTGGCAACGCCTATCACAGTCTTGGAGATTTCCAGAAAGCCATGGAGTACCATAAACGACACCTCCAAATTTCCAAAGAAGTAGGAGACAGGGCAGGACAAGGAAAAGCGTACTGTAATCTTGGCATCGCTTTAAGAAATCTTGGACACTTCCAGAAAGCCATAAAGTACCATGAATCAGCCCTCAAAATTTGCGAAGAAGTGGGAGACAGGGCAGGAGAAGGAATTGCCTACTGTAATCTCGGCATCGTTTTAAGAAATCTTGGAGACTTCCAGAAAGCCATAGAGTACCATGAACGAGACCTCCAAATTTCCAAAGAAGTGGGAGACAGGGCAGGAGAAGGAATTGCCTACTGTAATCTTGGCAACGCCTATGACAGTCTTGGAGATTTCCAGAAAGCCATAGAGTACCATGAACGAGACCTCCAAATTTCCAGTGAAGTGGGAGACAGGGCAGGAGAAGGACAAGCGTACTGTAATCTTGGCAACGCCCATCACAGTCTTGGAGATTTCCAGAAAGCCATAGAGTACCATAAACGACACCTCCAAATTTCCAGAGAGGTGGGAGACAGGGCAGGAGAAGGAATTGCCTACTGTAATCTTGGCAACGCCTATGACAGTCTTGGAGATTTCCAGAAAGCCATAGAGTACAATGAACGAGACCTCCAAATTTCCAAAGAAGTGGGAGATAGGGTAGGAGAAGGAAAAGCGTACTGTAATCTCGGCAACGCTTATGACAGTCTCGGAGAATTCCAGAAAGCCATCCACTACCATGAACGAGACCTCAAAATTTCTAAAGAAGTGGGAGACAGGGCAGGAGAAGGAATTGCCTACAGTAATCTTGGCAACGCCTATGACAGTCTTGCAGATTTCCAGAAAGCTATAGAGTACCATGAACGACACCTTAAAATTTCCAAAGAAGTGGGAGACATGGCAGGAGAATTAAAAGCGTACTGTAATCTTGGGAACGCCAATGACAGTCTTGGAGATTTCCAGAAAGCCATAGAGTACCATGAACGACACCTCAAAATTTCCAAAGAAATGGGAGACAGGGCAGGAGAAGGAAAAGCCTACAGTAATCTTGGCAACACCTATGACAGTCTTGGAGATTTCCAGAAAGCCATAGAGTACCATGAACGGCACCTCAAAATTTCCAAAGAAGTGGGAGACAGGGCAGGAGAAGGAAAAGCGTACTGTAATCTTGGCAACGCTTTAAGAAATCTTGGAGACTTTCAGAAAGCCATAGAGTACCATCAACGACACCTCAAAATTTCTAAAGAAATGGGAGACAGGGCAGGAGAAGGAAAAGCCTACGGTAATCTTGGCAACGCCTATGACAGTCTTGCAGATTTTCAGAAAGCCATAGAGTACAATAAACGACACCTTAAAATTTCCAAAGAAGTGGGAGATAGGGCAGAAGAAGGAAAAGCGTACGGTAATCTTGGCAACACCTATGACAGTCTTGGAGATTTCCAGAAAGCCATAGAGTACCATGAACGACACCTCAAAATTTTCAAAGAAGTGGGAGACAGGGCAGGAGAAGGAATTGCCTACTGTAATCTTGGCATCTCTTTTAAAAATCTTGGAGATTTCCAGAAAGCCATAGAGTACCATGAACGACACCTCAAAATTTCCAAAGAAATGGGAGACAGGGCAGGAGAAGGAAAAGCGTACTGCAATCTTGGCAACGCCTATCACAGTCTTGGAGATTTCCAGAAAGCCATCGACTACCATGAACGAGACCTTAAAATTTCTAAAGAAGTGGGAGACAGGGCAGGAGAAGGACAAGCGTACTGTAATCTCGGCAACGCCTATGATAGTCTTGGAGATTTCCAGAAAGCCATAGAGTACCATGATCGAGACCTGAAAATTTCAAAAGAAGTGGGAGACAGGGTAGGAGAAGGGAAAGCTTACGGTAATCTTGGCAACGCCTATGACAGTGTTGGAGACTTCCAGAAAGCCATAGAGTACCATGAACGACACCTCAAAATTTCCAAAGAAATGGGAGACAGGGCAGGAGAAGGAAAAGCGTACTGTAATCTTGGCAACGCCTATGACAGTCTTGGAGATTTCCAGAAAGCCATAGAGTACCATGAACGACACCTCAAAATTTCCAAAGAAATGGGAAACAGGTTAGGAGAAGGAAAAGCGTACTCTAATCTTGGCATCACTTTAAGAAATCTTGGAGACTTCCAGAAAGCCATAGAGTACCATGAACGAGACCTCAAAATTTCCAAAGAAGTGGGAGACAGGGCAGGAGAAGGAATTGCCTACTGTAATCTTGGCAACGCCTATGACAGTCTTGGAGATTTCCAGAAAGCCATAGAGTACCATGAACGAGACCTGAAAATTTCCAGTGAAGTGGGAGACAGGGCAGGAGAAGGACAAGCGTACGGTAATCTTGGTAACGCCTATAACAGTCTTGGAGATTTTCAGACAGCCATTTACTGTTATAAAAACAGTTTCATTGCCTTCGACTATATCAGGGGAAATCTCATATCTAATGACGAATGGAAGATTAGTCTTGGGAGTACGTATGATAATATTAATTTGAGGCTATGGGGGCTACAGCTTAAACAAGGTAAATTGGTCGAGGCACTTTTAACTGCTGATCATGGACGTGCCCAAGCTTTAAATGATCTTCTGAAGTTCAAGTATGGGTTTAAAGGGTTGTCTCCAGAAATAGGAACATTCTCACCAAAACCTGACATTCTTAATTACCTACCATCAAATACAGCTTTTATAGGTATCAACGAGGAAGAAATAGTTCTCTGGGTAAACGAGAAAGGAAACGAAATTAAAACTAGAAAAACTCAGTTCGATATCTCCGTCAAAACCTATTTTCAGTCTCTACTGGAGACTGCACTTGAAAAAATAGGTGTGAGAGCTGATGTTAACTGTGAAGATCGCTCATTAAGGAACCCAAGTGATAACAAGTTAGCAGAAAAAAGATCCAGCAAACCAAGGTCTCATTCCTCATCTTTTGAGACAAAGTCATTACAAGCATTTTACAAAGTTGTTATGGACCCTATAAGAGACTTACTCCAAAGCGATGAGGTTGTAGTTGTTCCACAAGGAACTCTTTGTTTGGCCCCTTATGCTGCTTTCATTGACTTGAAATCTAAGTACCTCTGCGAAACTTTTAGAATTCGCCTACTTCCCTCACTTTCTAGTCTGCGATTAATCCAAAATTGTCCAGCAGATTGGCACAGCAGGACTGGCGCTCTTCTCGTCGGCGATCCGTGGGTACAGGAGGTAGTTTATGAAGGAATGAGGCTAGAGCAGTTAGCGTGGGCCGCAAAGGAAGTGCAGATGATTGGGGAAATACTTCAAACTGAACCTCTCGTTGGAAAGCAGGCAACAAAAGAAGAAGTCTTAACACGTATCTCCTCGGTTGCTTTGGTGCACATTGCTGCTCACGGTGAAATGGAAACAGGAGAAATTGCCTTGGCCCCAAACACAACACGTTTATCCGTGAATCCAGCCAGGGAGGACTATCTCTTAACTATGAAAGATGTTTTAAAGGCGCAGATTAGGGCAAGACTTCTTGTACTTAGTTGTTGTCATAGTGCCCGGGGAGAAGTCAAATCTGAAGGTGTGGTCGGTATTGCACGGGCATTTTTAGGTGCTGGTGCTCGCTCTGTTCTGGTATCCCTGTGGGCGATCGACGACGAAGCTACTATGGAGTTCATGAAAGTTTTCTACCAACATTTAGTCCATGGACGAAGTGCCAGTGAGGCTCTGAATAAAGCCATGAAATCTATGAGAGAATCTGACCGCTTTAACGCAGTGAAGTACTGGGCACCGTTTGTTCTTATTGGTGACGACGTAATGCTGGAGTTTGAAGGCATTCAATAAATAGCAAGGTATTTTGGGATATTTAAACCTTGGAAAATCGTACGTGCTTTACGAAACGTAATTTTAACAAGGAATTATTTTTGCCATTTTATTGAGCAACGAACTCATGTAGCAGGCGTCAAAAGGGGTAAGGGTTTGAAAGGGTGGAGGGGGTGGCTAATTTGATGCAATGGGATTAGTAGAGGATTAAAAGCGGCCAACTGTTGCAATGTCATGTAATGTGGAAATAATGATACCTTGATAAAATTATAAATTGGAAGGAGTTTGAGGGAAAACTATCTTTCATAATATTACGACTGTAATTTGTCACCAGTCCGGTTGTCAAGCGAGTCCCAGGGGCGGGCCCAGGGGTAGGGCATATGACAGCACATCTGAGCGATAAAAATTCCATTTCACTTCAATCTTCAAATCACACACAAAGTGTGAGCCTTGTTCAGAAGGTCACTTATCACGAAGCATATCTGACAGTGTCAACCGGTGCCACGTAGCGTCAATCTGCCAATGACAGGTCAATTTTACAACAACAATGGAGTGTGCCTTTGGTAGTTCTTTTGGCAGTTAAACACTAGAAAAATTATTACAAGTATCATGATTTTTTCACATTTCAAAGTATCGGTGGCCCCGTCTGAGTTCGTTGCACTGTGACTTACATTCGAACCTGATGTAAGCGACGACACAAAATGCGAAGATCAAATTTCCGGTCGATTATTTTACAGAAGGTAGTCGCTTGGTCTCCAGATATGATAAATCCTCTATTAAGCCTCCCGGGAATTTATTCATTTCAAGAACGTTTGAGAGGGAGGAGGAGCTTATTTAATTAAGCGAAGATTGTGATATCATTTCTCCATAAAGAACTAGAACCTAAAAAACCTAAAAAATCTCAGGCACATGAAGTTGGAGGTCATGATTAGCCGAAGATTAAAATCAAATGGGAACTTTAAGTTCGTGAATAAACCATAGCCGATAATCAGTCCACATGAAGGGTTACAGTCGTGATAAATTAATACATCTATTATACGTCTATTATATAAGAATAGGGAGAGGATGCTTGAAAGACATAGGAGGTTTAATAACTTTCCTCTGAAAAGGGGAGCTTATGAGAGAGGGCCAGGCTTAATAGGGAATTTATGGTATTCAAGTTTATTTAAATGTACAATAAGTCTAATCATTGCTTGAAGTTACGATTTTAAATGGGACCCTTGCTCTAATACATTTAGGGCGTGTTCGATTCAACGTATTCTGCGTCTTAATTAAAAATAAATAAATACAGTAAACTCGCTAGAAATCACTTGTTCTGTCTTTCATTCTGTTGCAATATCTACAAAATGGCTTGAAATAAAGTATTTTGATCTATATAAACCTTAAATGGTTCAAGAATTAGGGTATAGAAGAGGTTTGTATCAAAACTTTCGCGTATTCTTATTCCGGAGTACGATCAATCGAGCACACTCTTAAAAGTCAGTTGTCAAAATGTTATGCCTCGCCAGATGAAGTCACTATCCTTTTCTTTTGTTAGCTTGCTAACGTTGCTTTTTGCTGTTGTCGTTGTTGTTGTATAGGTATGATGAAGAATGCAGTGAAGCAGTTCCTAACTACCTGAGGGTGAAGTCAGTTTCTTATTTTGTCACAATTACGAGGTGGAGCGTTCCTCGCAACAATAGGAACGCTTTATCCAGAAGAGATAATTATATGCTGTTAATATTTTGCGTAGTCTGAAAATTACAGTGTACGTTTCGTAGCTTATTCGACCAGTCATGTGCACTTGAAACTTGTTTTATAGTCACCTGAAAAATATCGGGAATCAGTAGTCAATTTCGGTTATTTTCATCGATACCACATGGGACAGAGGCACTTTAGACTAGCAATTTATTATAGCTCTTTCCTGTTACATTATGTACACAGTTCTAGTTTTTAATTCTTTTGGTAGATTGGTTTAAGTTTATTAGTGTCTAGATTGGTTTGATTTAAGTCTATATGACCTTCAATTATACATATGTATAGAGGATACGTTTTACACCTCGCCTAAATTGTGCCTATAGAAATTAAGACGGTATCCACCAGCAATGATGTGGAACTTAATTGTAATGCTGACTAGGAACGTATACCTTAGGTACCTAAGGTCATAAAACACTGGCCAGTACAAATGTCGTATACCTTAGTGAAGCGGTGTCCTTGTTGGCTGATCGAAATCTTCGTTATAGTTTTTTAAACAAAACGGAAAATTGAGCTAAATCGTCAAATTAGATAAAATAAAGAAATAAATAGGATTCCTCATGAGACAATGTAGAAAGTTTCTGATAGGGTTGTCTACTGACACCACCTGTTGAATGCAGTAAGCGTACCCAACATAGCAGGGGCAAGAAGTGTAGCAAGCAAACGTAGCAAGAGAAGTATACCAAACGTACTGTAGCAAGCGCAGCAAGTGTATCGTAGCACCCTCAAGCGTAGTAGCAAACATAACAAGTGTAACAAGTGTAGCAAGCGCCGGTAGCAAGTGTAGCAAGCAAACTTTGCAAACGTATAGCACGCGTAGCAAGTGTACCGGCAAACGAAGCAAGCGTAGCAATTGCAGCAAGCGTAGCAGGTGTAGCAAGTGTAGCAAGATGAGCAAGCGTAGCAAGTAGCAAAGTGAAGTAAGTGTAGCAGGTGTAGCAATTGGACTGTTATAATAACAATCATTTCGGCTAATTATGTTTTACTTGTAGGGCACAAGTGATTATGTAATATTGGTGAACATACTGGTAATTCGTTTGTTTTACGTTTTTGACTATAAGCGCAAGCTCTCAGCAAGACTTGAAATGTTTGCGTTACTACACATTACTCTCCTAACCTTCTTAGTGCCAAGCAGTGGTGGTTTACATAAAATACTCATACAAGAGGTAAGACGTTACTGTTAAAGCAGGCAATGGGTACCAGGGGTTTTTCTCCCGCTGCTTCCGGCGTTTAAATCACGGATCTACGTTTATAACACGGGTCTGCATTTCTCGAAACTCCCGAAAAACTATGTTACGTGAACTTAGTTCATGAAATGAAGTCGGATTTCTAGCATTTTTTGACTATTTTAAGGAAAGCGCCGGCTATAAAATAGAGAAATTAATTGGGAAGGTTTGTCTAAAAAGCTAATCCCAAGTGCTAGAAAACAAACTTGAAAAATTATGTTTGGGCATGAAACGTTTCCCGCAGTTTTGAGAGACGCACACCAGGTAAAGCAAATCCTATGGTTTTCATGGTCTCATTCCGTTACTGCAACTTCACCGATTAAATGTCAGAACCTCTGGAAATGCGCTGGTGTCCGGTTAATAGAGGTTTGGCTGTATCTTTGTCTACCTGTTATAAGTAATTCAGCTTCCAGCAAATATGAAAGCACACAAACCATCTTCAGTCTTTGCATGATTAAAATGGACAACCTTCCCCAGTTCCCGAATACTTTTTGTCACATGACATATTTTACATATATTCCTTGAAAATCAATACGTTTCCCGGCTGTATGCCCTTTTGAGGTTCCTTGATAATTAATTTTTAAGGGGTACAAAGGAAGTTTGAATAAAGGGACGACATTCCTTCCCCTAAACTGACCTATACCGTAAAAGATCTATTAAACCCCTGGGGTGTGTGTTAATTTATTTTAAGTTTTCAGAGGGACCTCTTCTGTATCCGGTATCAGTAATAGGGGGGCGTTTAAAAACATTTGAGTCTTGGTAAATGAATTTGCCAAAATATATACATTACAATTTCGTCCCCGATGCCAATAGGGAACTTAAGCAACAACGACGGCGAATTTTTCTGGAGTTGATTTTTAAAGACTGTATCAAAGTTCAAGAAAAGAAAAAGAAAAAAGAAAGAAAGTCGTTGTCTTCGTTCACGTCCTCGACAAAACGTCAAATTAGGCACTTTCACGTTGTAGTAGTGCAGCGACGGCAAGGAAATGTAGAAAAAAGCGTGATATATATGCAAAGTTGTTGTTTTGCCAAATGAATCTAAACCAAGAGAGAGTGATCTAGCTCATTCTCTCTCTTGTCTAAACCTATTGCTTTTTTGCCGTTCTTTTTGTCTTTGGTCAAGCTCCCTAATGTCGATATTATAAAAAGTGGTCCTAAACTTCCATAGAGGGCTGAGATGTATGCCCTTCTGCCTGATCTTGCCTAGGAAAAAACGTTTTCAGCAAAGATAATTAATAAAAAAAACCTTCAGAGGCGTTACCCACGTGATTGAACTAGATCAAGAGCCATTATGGCTCTTGACTAGATATGGTGTGTACTTAGTAGGGTAGGGTTGGGAATATTATAAGGTAGGGTAGGGTAGGGTTGGCTAGAGACTATTAGTAAGGGCTTATAATCAGAAGCTGCGCTTTTATTGGATTGTTCGCGCTGGTGACTCATTTAACTTGAAGTTTACTCTGATGACCAAACGATTATTTTGAACTTGACAAGAATTCTGCTGCCTCATACAGAAACGTCATTTAGACTATTTATCTGCTAAAGTTCCCTTTATATTTTCCTCTTGGATATAACATTTAATGTACATTTATGTGGAGAAGGTAGGCGGCAGTTTTAATTTGAGCCACTTTTGACGGAAAAAACGTGTAAATCCCTATGACATAGCTCGTCTGACATTTGATGTCAGAGCGAATTTATCATTCAGGTATTGCATGTAACAAGAAAGCGTCAAAGCAAAATTCTAACCCAAATTTAGCCTGAAGTGTTAACCGCTTTCTCGCCCGACACATTACGCTAGTTAACCTTAAAATCCAATCCCAATCTCGACAGAAACGCGAGTCCCGTTTGCTACTAAACCAAATTGAAAAACGCTTCTCGGGCCCTAAAGGTTTTCTAGATTTTTGAGAAACGCACGCTTGAAAAGTTTTAGGGAGCTCCGAGAAAAGAACGTCTGAAATTTATTTCTGGTCAACTTAGACTAAGACTCTTAGCCATGGACGTAACGAAACTTTAGCTTGTGTCGAGGGGTCATTGTTATGTCAAACTTTCACCATCTTCATCTTTCAGATGGGGTTATTATTATTTCCTTTATAACATTTCTTGTTTCACCTGGTGAGTTTTTTAAGGGTTTGTTTTGAGGGAGTTGCGAGCGTTTTATCGAACATCTGAAAACTGACAGCCGTCGTCAGTCAACAAAAGTTCTTTGAAGAGCCACGTTTTACCCTGGATTCAGTGCGCATTCTACTACGGCTGTGCATCATGTTCAATTAGGAATCTACGGCCTGGCCCATAGAGGCTATTACAATTTTTTTTTTCTCGCTAACTCAGTTATCGCGCGATTTAGTATACTTTGTCTGAGAAAGTTCGAGCTCACGATAAAGTTTTTTTTTTAACTGAGAACTTTATCGCGCGATAACTTTTTAAACGTCGAAGATCAAGCACGTAATCTACAAACATGGCGTACAGGTGTTTCGCTCTGCTAGAAATCTCTGTTCTATTTGCGTTAATTCATTCATCAAGCGCCGTCCTGCCGCCTTATATCGGTGGTGATTTGCATCATGAAATAGCTAGCGGAGAGAGACGAGCTAATCAGGAGTTACTTCAGTATATGGGTCTGAATTATTCTAAAATATTATTCTACGCAAAGTAAAAAAAGTGCAATAAAATAAACATTTATATTTTGGATCCAAAGGTTTTATCCAAGTAACATGGATTTCATTATCCGGCATAGCATTTTCCCCGACTCCACAGTTTTTTTCAATCGGATCCAACATTACGTTTTTATTCCTGAGATCCAAAGTTCTTGCTAGGGATCCAAAGTTATTACTCCGGATCCAAGGTTTTACTTCAGATCCATAAATCCAATCCAATTAATATTCCGACACTCAAATTTGAACACGTGACAAGTTTAAAAGACTGTTGCTCGGTATTTTTGAATCAAGGAAAGAATTTTTTCTGTGCTGGTGTTTAGGATCACTTCTTATGGCAGAACGGCAACAAAATCAATAGATCTAATTAGCAAACAAAAAAACGTTGCACGGGCAGCACACATTTTTGTACATTTCTTTGCGTTGCTTTGCACCTGACTGCAATAGAGCTTTACCGTCCTTGCACGAATACGACGTGAAAATGCCTAATTGCAAGTTTTATGGGGGACGTAAACAAGCGACGACGAATCTCTGTTACTCTCTCTAAACTTGAGTGCGGTCCTCAAGAAATCAACTCCAGGGAAATTCGCGTACCCTTGCCATTTTCAGCAAATTGGAATAAACGCGACAAAGATAGAAAAAACGGGAATTCTTTTCAAACTGACGTTTTCGTTGGCGTTGCCGTCGTCGATGCTAAAGCTCCCTAATGCCGTTTTCTACGTGCAGCACACGTTTTTGTACATTTCTTTGCCGTTACTTTGCATAACTATAATGCCGTTTTGTACGGGTAAACCCGGGTAAACTAACATCAAAGCCAGAACTCGAGCATGGACTCGACGCAGGACTCGACCAATTTTTCGCTTTCCCGCCATTTTCACCTTTTGCAAGTCACATGACCATTAAGAGGAGGGTTTTCGTGGCAGTCATGGAAAGTAAGGGTTAGGGTAAGATTAGGTTTGGTTTTATTTGTTTATGTATTATTTTTATATATTTTTTTATGCTTACAGAAAAAAATAGAAAAGTCCTAACTAGAGTCCTGGTTCGAGTCCTGGCTCGCTATATTGGCATCCTCGTAAAAGTCACGTCTCAATAGGCCACTTGCACTGATAGGTCACGTGACCAATGCTTCCTTTAAACAATGAGTTGGAATCTTTCTGATGCCAAAAATTGACATAGCACATAAAAATTATCTTAAGCCGAAATTTGAGAGGAAACACATTTAAGGGAGATATTTTATGCCACTTTGATTTTTCAACAAAGTAGTTTGATTTGTATTGGCCGCCATGTTGCCCTCCAACATGGCGGCCAAAACTACTTTTTGCTTATATCTTGTCAAAAGTTTGATAGCTACTCTCAGATGTGCTGTAAACGTTACCGCATCATCTTTTCAACATTTTCCTTGCAGTTTAAGTGCAAAATTTGTGTTCAAAAAGAGGTAATTCATAATTTTAAAAATCACATTTTGGTCACGTGACCAGCTACGAACTTACCCATTTTAAGAAAATGGTGCGGGTTTGAAAAACCAACTCACTGTTATTTTGTTTAAGATATGACCCACAAATCGTTTTTCGAAGGCAAAATCATATAACTTTCATTTTCATAAAAACGATGTCACATGACCTCTTAGTGCAAATGGCCTTTTAATTTAATGGCCAACGGGGAGGAAGCAAATTTTCCGGAAAAAAATTCTTACAAAGGGTTGCACTCAAAAAAAAAAAACATTCTTGGACAGGCAATCGCAAGAAAAACATTCTTGGTTGCCTAAAGACCCCCCAACAACCCCTTCCCCATCACTTTTCTAATAGTCCTTCTCTAACTGACCAACTAACCCCCAGCAGCTCACCACTCAAAACATACACCGGAATAAAATATTGCAATTTAAAAGACATTCATAAGTCAATCCATTACACAGCTTGATGTTCTCTTGAGTTTTCTATAATTGTTGACTGAATTAAAAACACTTCGTCTGTCTTTACTTCTCAGTTTTGTCACACAAGAAGTTTCTAAAGTAGTCAGCATATTCTTTAGGAATAAGATCCTCTCCTTCAAGTATCTCATTGAGATAAATTTGGCTCGGTTTTAGCCCCTCTTTAACATACTCTTCACACGCTTGATACGCTGTCGCATCCACGATTTCGCCGCTTTTTCTCTTCACCTGTACGATCACTCTCCGAAGCCTCCCTGCTTCGTGTTCATCTAACTTGGCTAAACTTCCTTTCAAGCAGATGTACAAGGCACCATAAACGGTTGACTCCTTATCTGGGATAATATTAGCATAACCAAAGCCATCGTCTTTCCATATACTCAATACGACGCGAAATCCTCGAAGCACTGCGCTTTCGCGAGAGATGAACCTAGTGCCGCGTTCCCGCATTTTTCTTGCTCTCAGATTTGACCCAAAAGCAAAGTAAAGCTCTGTTTCTTCCATGGGTGTACAGTGTCCTTGACTGTTTTATACCAAGTTGTGGTCGCTGATGAAAATGAGTCACACTTGATCGCCCTAGTGTGCGATGATGCTCACAGTTGCATCTCGTTAGCTCATTAGCTGTCCAAGGCGTTTCAAAGTCATGGAGTGGCGTGAAGGAGAGTGGCAGCGGACCTGCCATTCGAAACGAGTGAAAGGTGAAAATCCCTCCTTGACTTGCTCCCAATCTTCACGTGGCTCCGCCGCCAAAAAAACTACAGCACTCGCGGCTAAATCGCTAGCAACGCAAGCTAAGGAGAGTGTGAGTCTCCGTTCCCTTTTTCATGCCGATCTCTTCTATTTCTTCTCTCCATGAGTCACCACTTTATGAATTCGGCACCCCATGTATGGTAATCATCCTAGAATACGAGCAGTATCTCTTTTTTTTAATAGTCCGTCGAGCAAAACGCGCGACACAAGCAAAGAACATGGGCATAAATGAAGGCGCGAGACAGGAGAGCACGCTCTTTCCTTCCATCTTTCGTGTGCGTGCACTCCCCTCACTAAATCCGAAGAAAAAGAGAGACTGCTCGCAGTTTATAATCATCCGGAATCAGGGAAATTTTTTAGTTTAGAATCCAGAGTCCTGGGCTTTGGAATCCCTAATTTAGCTAAAAAAAAATCCAGAATTCTGCTGCCGTTAACTGAGAAAATGCTTTTGATCAAAAGAAAAACAAACCCAGATTTTGGATATCTCAAGGAATTACGTCTTGCACAAGACTCTTTGCAGATGATATGAAGGTGTAGACCTTGGGTACTGAGGGACACTAAGAAAGATGTGGAAGAACTCGGCAGAAAGATCTTACTCGTTTGGAATCCCGGGGAGGGTACTCCCATACATTACCAAGAGCCATCATAAGTCCAAGAGAGGATAAAGGGGACAGAGAGGGCATCCTCCGTACTCACCTTATTCCATAGGTAATTCGTCTCGAGTTATTTTTAAGACCACAGATCCCAAGGGGGATTGGACAACAGCCAATCACATAGCTCGAATGTGTTCCGCGTGGATAACCCACGCTCAGAGCCACGCGTCCTTCACGAATTGAGGCAGAAAAAAATGGCGGAAGACGCGGAGAGCGATATTGCTATTCGTTTTGTCGACGAAAACGAGAGATTTTTGCTAAAGCTGTGTCAGCGAAACGAAAATTAAAAAAGAATCGCCCTTCCTCTCTTGCATAGAGCTAACAATACAGCAGGGAAATCCTTAACACACTGAATATTCCCTCAGGATAATCTATAATTTACAGTTTGAAGAGAGCAATTTCTGGTTTGATATTTATTCTTTCATTAGTCTTTTATTATTCAACAAAAATAACACTTGGCGTCCTATAATAATAATGACAATTTAATAACTTCTAGAGCGCTATTTACATTCACTGATCAACAGCGCTTAACAACTTAAAAAACTACAATAAAATTCAAATTTGTAAAACTAATTACATGTTCATGCATATTACTTGCTACTTGCAAATAACATGTTTGCTGGCCAAAGTTATCTGGCCGCTTTAAAGAGTAAAACAATTTCGTGACTCCAATGCTATTGAAGCTCAATTTGACTAAAGTGCCCAACAGTTTCTCAGCAGCGATTCCCTTTTCCCATGTGAGCGCCGACTCATTTCGCTTCAATATTCAGATATGCTCTCGATCTCTTTACGCCTTCATTGCCCTTCGCCAGACATGTTTTGCACGGCGTTTAGTTATGCGAAACCTCCACGAAACCTCCACGCAGCGCGCGAGGTAACTTTATCCCGATTCTAAAAATAACTCGAGACGAATTACCTATGCAATAGGGTGTATATGGGGGATACCTTCTTTGTCCCCTTTATCCTCTCTTGTTAGTCCTATTATGGCTCTTGACATTACCTATATGGGTATGTGCCGCCCAACGGGGTCGTGATTTTGAAGCTCCTGATTTAGAACGGGGTATCCATTTCAGAGGCGTTTTCTAGAACGGGGTATAATATTTAGAACACACGATAGCTCCAGTTTTGAAAGCAGCCATTTGAAATTATTCAAGGACAGATTGCTTTTAGAAATACGGTTCAATGCGTTAACAAGCAAACTGTATTGTTGCACCCTCTGTTTTAGCGTGCAGGGTAGGCGTATTTTGGCGCGAGCCCATTTCTAGAACGGGGTATCAGTTTTAGGGCGAATTCTAGAACGGGGTATAAAAAAATGGCCCATTTCTGGAACGGGGTATCAATTTTAGGGGAAAATTTTTTTAGAACGGGGTGCCAAGAGAAGACAGATAGTATCTGAGAAGACAGATAGTGAGTACAATGTATAATAAATGGGGTTATAGGTGTGAAAATCCGAGATTTTGGAAAAGGGGAAATAAATCATTTCATCCTGGAGTAGGCCTGGGAACAAGTTTCGAAGGCTCAATCAAGAGAAGCTGTACAGCGGTTATAAGCTGAAGCACTGGAAAATTCAAGATGGAGGACGGTAAGCATGCTTCCCCCCGGACTTATTGCTTAAATTTATCCTTAATTTGGCGCTATTCAGTTTTAAAAACATGTCTTCTTTATGTTATTAAGTCTTTTTTCTTATTTATTTCACGAAAATGAAACGTTTCCAACTCTACGCAGCGTTGATTTTCAGCTTTTTCGTGATTTGGTCTGGTTTGTAACGCTATGTCGATGAGTTATTCTTCTGATTTCAACTAATCTCACTAGTATTACATATCTAATCTTTGAGGGTTTGATACTTCAATTTATAATTGGTTTCAGGTGCTAGGAGAATCTCTGCCATTACTCTCATAAAATGATCGTGAAAAATGTACCTTTTTCCTTTGTAAATATCATTTTTTGGTCCAGGAATTCTCTCAAAATGCTAACAGTATGAAATGTATTTCTTTTAGTTGTTGATCAGTTGTTTAGCTCAGTTTCCATTGGGATCATGTGACCCTTTATAAGCCGCTCCTTGAGAATTTCACAGTACTTGACACTGAACAGTTTACTCGTGGCGGCTTTTTTCGGCTTCTTTGAGGTTTATGGGATTTCCTACATTTAATTTGTACTAATTGTACTTTTGCATTGCTTTTTCAAAATGATCTGGCATCCGTTTACTTTGTTAATTTTTTGCTTAGCGTATCTTGTCAGTGCTTATGATGTATCTTACATCTAGCTGTTCTTAGTGCTCTGTATTTGTATTTTTTGCATATATCCCCTATATTTTGGTGCTTTTGCTGTAACTCTTATTGGTATAATAAACAATTATTTTTTTGTAATTACGTATAACAATTTTGAAATATCACTTGTGGTATTTATGCCAAATATCACTACCTATATTACGTATACTAACGTAAAGTTCCTGAGCACATAAGCAAGTGTAATTAGAAAAAATAATATTAACAAAGTGATCTAGACATTATCTCTTTTAGTGCCTGGAAAAATACCTGTAAATCCATGACAAAAGATCTCTATGCATCATACCAAAGAGAGACTAATCTGTTAGTTTTTTATGTTGTTTTGGTAGATCTTGAATTGGAGCATGAGGGAGCAGCTGCAGGATCCACCTCACAGCCAGTTAGGCGAAACATTTCTTTAAAACTGAAAGCAAAGAGCAAGTCAGCAAGCTCATTGTCATCTGGGAAAAGCAAGAAAAAGGAAGGAAAAAGTGGAGAAAAGTCAAGGACAGGATCTGAAGGTAAAGAAGTCAATTTTCTTCAACGCTGTACAATGTATGTCCAGTTTTAAGCCATGCTGTCATGTTGTTTCCTTAGAATAAAAATAAGCAACATTGACAAGTTTTTCATTATTTTTACTGTGAATGTTTGTTTATTCAAAACAGACAATCAGTATTACAGTGGAACCTCGATATAATGAAACTCTGTACAACGAAGTCCGGTATAACAAACGATTTTCTTTACCCCAGTCATAGTAAGATATGAAAAAGAACCTCGATATAATGAAACCTCGTCGATATGGCAAACACATTTTGCCAGTCGCCTAGCCCTTCGTTAAATCGAGGTTCCACTGTGCAGATGTTTCTAGAACCTTCTGGAAAAACCTAATTGGAAAAACAGGTTTTTCAAGAATGGTCTTTTTGTTGTTACATCTTACCTGTTTTCACCCTTTTGTCACTAACTAGTCTGTCAGAGAGTTCTCTTGTATTTTGGCTCATAAATAAATTTCAATTTGTCTTTGAAAACGTCCAAGGCTCTGGTAAATTTATTAAGTTGAATGCCAACAAGGGTGTCCTGTGATTAGCTAGTATCCCATCCAGAGAGGTTAGCCATACTCCTACGGTGTAAATGCTTCATGCTACAGAAATTAGGTTATGCTCTGGCTGTTTGGGCGTCAAGATGTAGGTCTGCCTCTACCTGCTTTTGCACCGAGTTACACTGCTCTTTTGGATGTTAATTCTTGCCTTCAGTTGTACTGTTATTTATTGTGTACTGTAAGTGTCAAAATTCTATCCTCATGGTAAAAGTTCTTATATTTTTTAAAAGAATTTGTCATTCATGTGTACCAGCTGCCATACAACCATGATTTTTTGTAATGAAATAGAAAAAGAGTTGTGTGTTTCTTTACACAAATCCTGGTCAAAATTATTTGTTTATATAATTTTGCCTGGATTTGTGTCAAAGTTTTTCAGGTAGAGGCCATAGAGTATAGTTAGGTTGTAATGACAGGTTGTTCAGTCTTCAGATGATAAGATTTAAGTAAAACCACGTAAACTCAAACGTAAGTTCAAGTTCAAGTTCACTTAGTCACATTTATTCAATTACCATACAACAACAAATAAGAAAAAAAAGAAGTAAAACAGAGCTAACTATACATTGAATTAAACATAACAAAGGAAAAAAAGTGTGTTGCAGCCAAAGGACCCAAGCTTTCGAGTTGGCTTCTACCACAGAGCGGTTACATCTTGCTCAGTGCCATTTTGTTGTAAAATTCCTCTTAGTTGCAAGAAGCCCTGGATAGTTATTTTATGCTTAGGTGTTTGTCATATCTATTAGGTGATAAGGAAAGTAAAAGGAAAGAGAAATCCCCTGGAACAGCTGCCACAGCTCAAGTGGTTGTTATAAGAGAACTCAAGTGGGATCATCAAGTATGTACTATTAATTTTTATGATTTCTGCTCATTTAGTTCCAGTCACTCAGCCCCTATTTGAAAGTCGTTTACCGTAAACGACCTAATAAACGTCTACTTCTAATTAAAGCACCCTCAATGCTGTTAAAATTTTATTAGATGCCCTCTGTAATAAACGCCCCTGTCTAATAGTTAGACGGCTCCCCATAAGAATTACTCCAAAACACTAGGAATTAGCAAAAGGAGCAAAATCATTCAATTCATTCAGTTTCTTGCTTGATTAGCAAGGGTAAATGTGTATTTCATCTTGTTCAATGTCAAGTTAAAAGTGCGGATAGACTAACGATGCCAACACAATAACAATGAACAAGCATTCTAACATCAATGTTGGGATTTGAAAAAGAGCGATAATATAGATCTCTAGACGGCCTAGACGTATCAATTGATAGAGTGGATATTCCGCTATTTTTAAACTCTCTTGATATTTTTGCTGAAAGCATGTTAGGTTTGTTGAGCTTGTTACAGTTATGAGAATAAACCCTTCTCTCTTTTAAACGCCTCCTTTCTATTAAAGACCCCAACCTTGGACCCCTAGAATTAACTAGACACCCTGGGTGTTTATTAGGTCATTTACAATAACCCCCCCAAATTAAAGTGCCTATCACCCGTATTCAGTTATATTAAATTTCGAACATTTATGTAGTTTAAAGAATTTTTGCAAAGAAATAAAAGTTATTTTGCGTTTCAACACACTTTTATCGAAGGACAAAATTGGCAATTTGAGGCTAATTTCTTGTCATATTTATTCAAAAAAGAGTGATTGAGAGACTGGGCACTAAATGCTTGTGATGTCAACCGGGTATCTTGTAGCCAATCATGTTATTGCTGAGGTACCGGGTTGACGTCACAGACTACGCGACCCAGTCCCCAATAAGGCACATTTTTTACTTCGTGAACCGGGATTTTGATTGCTTGTTAAAAATCAAGATTGAGCTCAAATCCCATTCTATTGCTTGTTTTTGCATGTTATATGTTTCTACTTCTTAAAAAGAAAGATATTGGCTATGGGTTATAGGCACTTTAAGTCATTATTTTTTTCATCTTAAAGATTTTAGCCCCGTACTTGTAGATGAGATAACTTTGGCTCTAACGTTTCTGTTATCATATCAGTTTTGTCATTCAAACAAGACATTTACTGTTAGGTTTCAAAATAGTAAAGCTTATCCTCCTGTCTTCCTCACAGATTTTGCCAATTGGGCAAAAAGTGCAAGATCCACTTCTCCACCTTTGTGAAAAGGGCTCTCTCCCTATCCTTGTTTGTGGCTACTGGTATGTATAACAAGTATTTACAAGTATGTACTCCTTTACCAGGGTGCAAAGAAAGTCGTGTCTGATAGCCCGGGACTAGTGGATTTTGTTATCAGGCTAGTGAATTCTGTTCTCAATTTACCCTATTGGCAAATGGATTTTTTTTAGGAAATTCACATTACAGGAAAACTGTAATCAATCCTGCTCATGAAAATTTTTTTCGGGTTAATTAAAATGGCTCTTGGGCTGGTACAATGTACATGCTAGTTGCAGCTTGCACGTATGGCAAGCAATGCAAAACTGACTTTCTTTGCACCCTGTTTACTCCACGAGTTAATGACATAATCTCGTGATGTATGAATGCACTGAGGCTCTTGTTTGTTAGTCTGTGGATGAAAGTCTTGGTGTTATCTTCTAAATTCTCTTTGATGGAACCTCTGCAAGATTTTTTTTTTAATAATAATATTTTTCTGGAGCTCTCAGTTTTTCATTTTTATAACTCCAGTGTTATTCTGCTGGTGTATCTCCTATGGTATCTTGTGATCAGTACTTGAACTGTTGTAACAAAATTGTTGTAGAATTTAGTGGTATCCAGATCATTGATTATAGTGGATAACTGATAAAAAAACCTCCAGTAACTGGATATTGACGAGGCCTTATACACCTACTGGTGCGATGAGACATGATGATGATGATGAACTGGATATTGATCGTGGAAAATGTTCACATGAATATCCACCCAAAATAAAAATAAAATTTATAGTTGACAAATCATGTCTTTTAGAATATTAAAACCTGGGCGCTGTATTTTTAATGTCTCATACAGTGATGCAGCTTTAATGCATTGATGACCCTTTTCTGATACCTTTCATACACGTATGTTTTTGTCATGTTCCTGGAAATAATGTGCATCAATGGCCCTGCTTAACTCTCTTTAGGTTTGTAAGGGTAAGTTTGTTCACATTCAATTGTACACATTGTGTTAAGATGGGTAAAAGAAACATGTAGGTAATTATGATTTAAAACGAGCATTAAGTCCAATTGTAAGTACAGCCCAAAAATCTGGGTGTATAGAAAAACACTTTCTACATGACTGTCTTGTTCATGTACCCTTCAAAATTAATAATTTATGCCTTCCTTGTCTTTATTTCAGAGTCCATGCAAACACTCTCTCTGTTTAACATGCGCAGAAAAGGGAAATGGAAAATGCCCAAGGTACAAGTAGATTTAAAATAGATTTCATCATTTTTGTTACCTCAGTGCAACTTGGTCTGCCAAAAAATAATGTTTACACTGGGCTGTACATTCAATGCTATGTCACTAGAAACGTGGTTGCTTTTGTTTGTACGTAATTTTTACTACAACTTGTTTAATCAAGACCAGGCACTTTGGAGTTCTCAAAAACTCGTTTGATTGGGTTTTTGAGGTCCAGAACCAAGTACATGCAATGTTACGCCAAGTGTGGATGACCTTGGTTGTTCATGTTATTTTGACTTTAACTTGCTTAAGCACAAGGCACTTCAGAGTTCTTAAAAACGTGTTCCAAAGGGTTTGTAAGTTCTAGAACTAATATTACTTTCAATGCTATGCCACTAGAAGTGTGGTTGACTTTGGTTGTTCGTGTAATTTTGACTAAACTTGCTTAATAATCACAAGGCACTTTGGAGTTCTTTTAAACTTGTTCCAAAGGGTTTGCGAGTTCTAGAACCAATAATAACTGGAATTTGGAAGTGTAAGATCGTTACCAGGACTTGAATTTTGGCCACATGACAAAAAAAAATCTCAAAATTCAAATGATGAAAAAGAGACGAAAATCAAAGTTTTGATTGACGTACTGACGAGCCATGCACCTAAGTTGCTGAAAGTTGCCTTTCATGGTCCCAGAGTTGTTGATACCAAGATCCAGCCTATAAGTACGTGCAGTCTCCCACCTCCCTGTTTTTGTCTTGTCACACAACGCTCCTCCCTCCTCTCCTTTCCCCTCCCTTTTGTGGGGAGTAGTGTTGCGTGACGTGACAAAAACGGTTGCTTGAGAGACTAGTTTACAATATATAACGGGAATAATATCCAAAATGGCAATATTTCGAAAAATTGCCCTTCATCAGGGTCTCTGAAGTCATGTAAATTTTACTTTAGGTGTGGGGAAAGTGTTCAGAGGATTGAGTGAGCAGCGCTGGGCAGTGTGTATGTATACCCCCTTGTATAGCAATTCCAAATAATCAAAAATGATGATTTTTCCCTGTCTTGTTATGCAATGTCTTTAGGTCTCATTATGTTTGGAGGGAAGTTTTTGACAAGTTTTTTCCCAGAAGCTGGGGTTCAAGAACGAATGAAAGAACATGGGAAAGATCCATTGTGGAAAATCAAGTATGAACAACATTTTATGAATTTAAGAATTTGCTCGATTAAGAGTCAAAGTGATGTTCACGTATAAATTCATTTGGTTAATAAGACCAAGTATAAAAATAATTTTAGACATAAAGAGTTTGTATTTTCAGGTATGCTTCTAATGGAAGTACACTATTTTCTGCCTGGAGTTGTTTGCAAGTAAGTCATACTCTGTGGTAATTGACGTGCATTAAGTGATCTCTTGACTAGCCATTAACAATATTAATTTTCAACTTTTCTCAAATCAACAGATGTTGGTTACTGTTAAACCTCTAAAAAGTAGCCCCTATTTTGTGGCCACCCTCTTTTTAGCCAGGACTACTAAAAATATCAGTAAATCATTGAAAATAGAACATCTGTAATATACATCTATCACCCGAAGGGGAGGTAAAATAATAGTGGTGGATTTAGCAAGACGCGAAGTATCGAGGTATATATCAAGCGCTATGAACCGACTCTGAGGGGGTAGTTGTATTAGACTAGTATTTACCAAATCAGTTGAATAAAACTGAAAAAAGTGACTTTTTGTAAATTAAAAACGTCACTTAGTAGCAACTTTGTTTTCAATTTACAAACATTTCAGGGATTTTGTCAAGTGCGTTTTACGATTTTGTGGCAAATTCCCCTACTTTTCCCTTCCTCCCTATCCCCTACCCCTTTCGACGCCTGTTATGCAGGCTATTACAGTCCCTCTATTGTTCTCGTCTCCTCCCAAACCGCCCCCGCCACCTAAGTTGTTTTGACACTCATGCAAGATGGCAGCTCGTAACGCAAAGCGCTCGATCTCGACGATCTTACTGAAAAATAGAGGACTGTGAACAGTCTAGGCCAATCGTGAGGCGCATAAGAAACTCGGAAGAAATCCGCCTATCAGAAACGCTCACATATGTCCTTGCAATTCTGCAGGATATTTGAACGAGTTTTTGTTCACTAATTCGCGGATGGACTATACAAATGGTTTATAAGACGAGTGCGTGAACCGGCTGCAACACAGACTGCTTCCCGGCTACCGGGCATGTAGCTCGGGCATGTAGCCACAACGTATTATAATTTGACCCCTCATTATCCAGAATTTCAGACGATTGCTTCGAGTCGTTTTTACTCCCTCAGCTGAAGGAGTAAAAACTACTCGAAGTAATCGTGTAAAATTCAGGCTAACCCCTCATAATGCTTTATTATTTTCCAATTTTTTATGGATGGCTGCATTTCGGGAGCTATTTCTCGAAGCACTAAAGTCACTTTTGTTGACGTAATTTGATCAAAATGGAACTAAATGCTAAAGGAAGGGAAAAATCCCATAGGTTTAATTTCTTCTTGGTAGAAGGGTTGATTGTTGCTTATAGGTACGTTTTGTGCAAGTCTGGTTATTATGTGAAGGAAAATGCAATTGACTTTTATACTCACTTGCTTTGCAAAATATGATCTCCTCGTAGACTTTTTCGTCGTGACAAATCAAGCGAACTATCAAGACTGCTCGGGAATTTATAACTGAGGTAGGTATTGTATTAGCTGAAGCTATACTCGAACTACACGGTTCCTTTAACTTAGAACGGCATTTGGTCATTTATCTCGCGGAAACTTTTGTCAAAGTATTCTATCTTCATTTAGAATAACCAAGCGATCAGGAAAACACAACTCGCTTCGCAGCTGAGCGATTGTGGTTTCTTGGGTATAGAGTACAGTCGACGCTGTCAGACACTGTTTCGACAATTAGGCCTAGGAATAATTTCGTGAGTAGCAGCGCGTCAGTGATAATAAGCATTTTTTCTCTTTCCCAAATTTATTTCGTTTCGCAGAATAGAATAAGCCGGGCGTTACTCACGGGCACGATTTGAAAGAAGCTAAATACCCACCAGTCTCAAAGCGAACCTAGAAAGTGAAAACGCCTTCTCTTAAGCTCCAGAATACGTGCATATTAGCCATTATGCTCAGATTTTCGAGCATAATAATTATGTCTAACCCTAATTTACAGCGTCGAAACTACGCTATGCCCGAGAAACCACAACCCCTCATCTGCGAAGCCATTCTTGTTTTCCTTATCGCTTGGTAATTCTAAATAAAGATGGAATACTTTCAGACGATTAGAAAGTACTATAAAAAGGGATTTTGCAGAAATTCTAGAAAATTTTCAGACTGCCGGGCATGCATAGTTTTTTTTAAGACCCTTCCCGGGTGCCGAGCATATAGCCACAGCGTATTAATAACTGTATGTATTTGATTTAATTTGACCACTCTTCAGCCTGAATTTCAGACGATTGCTTCGAGTCGAAGTAATCGTCAAGAAATTCGGGCTAACCCCTTGCTTTTATTCATGGATGGCTGCATTTCGGAAGCTATTTCTGGAAGCACTTACGTCACTTTTGTTGAAACTGAAAGCTAAAGGAAGGGAAAAATCCCATAGGTTTAATTTCTTCTTGGTAGAAGGGTTGATTGTTGCCTATAGGTAAGTTTTGTGCAAGTCCGGTTATTTTGTGAAGGAAAATACAATTGACTTTTATACTGACTTGCTTTGCAATATATGTTTTCCTCGTAGACTTTTTCGTCGTGACAAATCAAGTGAACTATCAAGACTAATCGAGAATTTATAACTGAGGTAGGCATTACAGTAGCTGAAGCTATACTCGAACTACACGGTTCCTTTATCTTAGAACGGCATTTTTCATTTATCTCGAGGAAACTTTTGTCAAAGTATTCTATCTTCATTTAGAATAACCAAGCGATCAGGAAAACAAAACTCGCTTCGCAGCTGACCTGTTGTGGTTTCTTGGGTATTCTCGGTTTTCACTGACTCACGTGAGAACGCAGAAATAAAAATGGAAACCTTTTAATACAGAAAGTCTAGAATCTGGGAAATGAGAGAAGATAAATANCGTCACTTTTGTTGAAACTGAAAGCTAAAGGAAGGGAAAAATCCCATAGGTTTAATTTCTTCTTGGTAGAAGGGTTGATTGTTGCCTATAGGTAAGTTTTGTGCAAGTCCGGTTATTTTGTGAAGGAAAATACAATTGACTTTTATACTGACTTGCTTTGCAATATATGTTTTCCTCGTAGACTTTTTCGTCGTGACAAATCAAGTGAACTATCAAGACTAATCGAGAATTTATAACTGAGGTAGGCATTACAGTAGCTGAAGCTATACTCGAACTACACGGTTCCTTTATCTTAGAACGGCATTTTTCATTTATCTCGAGGAAACTTTTGTCAAAGTATTCTATCTTCATTTAGAATAACCAAGCGATCAGGAAAACAAAACTCGCTTCGCAGCTGACCTGTTGTGGTTTCTTGGGTATTCTCGGTTTTCACTGACTCACGTGAGAACGCAGAAATAAAAATGGAAACCTTTTAATACAGAAAGTCTAGAATCTGGGAAATGAGAGAAGATAAATATACAAAACGCCTTGCCAAGAATCAGGTCTATGCAATAGTTCATATGCGAGATATTCGTAAAAACGTTTGACCCAAATTTATGAAGCTTTGTATGGAGACGCCATCATTGTTTGTGTCCCTTTCAGGGGCACAAATATGGCTGCCGGAAACCAATATAAACATCTGTTTTTGAGTTTTCCTACTTATTCGTGAATTCTTCGCTTGAAGAACTCATAAAGATTAAAGTAATATTCATTCTAAGACAAGGAATGTTTAGATAGCAAAATCTCCAAAAATCCGTAATGTTTTTAACCCATATAAGAGCTTTCCCGGCCGGCAGCTAAAAATGCCGCGTCACGCAAAAGCCTGGAAATTCAAGAGTCCCGTATCGAAAAACAAAGAACCAGTTTGAACCTAAAATTTTTTTTGTGTAAAGGTTTTAAGGTGCTCTAGTATCACATGAAAGTAGAAACTCAGATGAAGCGATAGTTTCTTAGTTTGAATTTTGGTGACGTCATGTGAAAACCAAGAATTCTTGGTGTGGGATGTGCCGCCCGGTTCTTTAAATCCTGACCCGATTTCAGACCAAAATGGGCAAAGTGTGTACCCATTTTCAGACCAAAACGACGCAAAAACCCTAGGGTCTGCCGAATTATGCTCGAAAAATAGAGTATTTTGCTTTTGGGCGTCACCCGTGAAACTAGGGTATTATGCTCAAAATTATGCTCGACTGGAGGTATTATGCTCAAATTATGCCGGACTAAAATGACACTTTCAATGGAATCAAACCACTATGAGATGACGCGGCGTTACCAAAGCTTATCATTTTCTTTAAATATTAGCGAATGGTGTGGCTAGCATGCTCTTTCACTGTTTTTATGATTCTTAAAACTGCTTTTCAAAATATTTCGAAAACGCTCTCATGGAATTTGTTCAAACTTTGCCATAATTGAGGCAATTATGGCAGGTACATTGCCTAGTCCCTAGGCCTCATTATAATGCGCGGCCGATGCGTTTTGGGTCACGTGGTCCGAGAAAGTTTTTGAGGGCGTCTCCCGGCCGTTCATCTCGCATACGTCACCGAAATGCATTGACCGAGAGGGCCTGAAAAAACGCCGTACAGGGACTAGGCAAGCAGGTACATACCCCCTTAAGCGATTTCTTCAAAAAACTCCTGGTACAGCGAAACACAAAGATAAATAAAAAACGTAATGGCGTCATTACGTTGCCATAGCGACTCCGATTGCAATAAAACCCAGATCATAAGAAATTTTCATCTTTATAGAGTACAGTTGTGGTAACCTTTTTCCCATATCTTTACTCATGCCGACGTAGTTAGCGCTCAAACTTGGGAGGTATCCCCCTAAAAAAATCCAGTCGAGCCACCTTAATTTGACCCCTCTTTAGCCTGAATTTCAGACGATTCGTTTTTACTCCGTCATCTGAGGGAGTAAAAGGTAAAAACGACTCGAAGTGATCGTCTGAAATTCAGGCTAACCCCTCATATGCTCTTAAAGGAAGGGAAAAATCCCACAGGTTTAATTAGGGTTGATTGTTGCTTATAGGTAAGTTTTGTGCAAGTCCGGTTATTTTGTGAGAAAAATGCAATTGACTTTTATACTGACGTGCTTTGCAAAATATCATTTTCTCGTAGACTTTTTCGTCGGGACAAATCAAGCGAACTATCAAGACTACTCGCGCGGGAATTTATAACTGAGGTAGGCATCTGAAGCTATACTCGAACTACACGGTTTCTTTAACTTAGAACGGCATTTGGTCATTTATATCGCGGAAACGTTTGTCAAAGTATTCTATCTTCATTTAGAATAACCAAGCGATTAGGAAAACAAAACTCGCTTCGCAGCTGAGCGATTGTGATTTCTTGGATATAGAGTACAGTCGTCAGACGCTGTTTCGACAATTAGCCTAGGAATAATTTCGTGAGTAGCAGCGCGTCAGTGATAATAAGCATTTTTTCTCTTTCCCCAATATATTTCGTTTCGCAGAATAGAATAAGCCGGGCGTTACTCACGGGCACGATTTCAAAGAAGCTAAATACCCACCAGTCTCAAAGCGAACCTAGAAAGTGAAAACGCCTTCTCTTAAGGTCCAGAATACATGCATATTAGCCATTATGCTCAAATTTTCGAGTATAATAATTATATCTAATCCTAATTTACAGCGTCGAATCTACTCTATGCCCGAGAAACCACAACCCCTCATCTGCGAAGCCATTCTTGTTTTCCTGATCGCTTGGTAATTCTAAACGAAGGTGGAATACTTTCAGATGATTAGAAAGTACTAGAAAGAGAGATTTTGCAGAAATTCTTGAAAATTTTCAGACTGCCGGACATTCATAGTTTTTTTAAGACCCTTCCCGGCTACCAGGCATATAGCCACAGCGTATTATATAACTGTATGTATTTGACTTAATTTGACCAATCTTAAGCCTGCATTTCAGACGATTGCTTCGAGTCGAAGGAATCGTCAAGAAATTCGGGCTAACCCCTTACTTTTATTCATGGATGGCTGCATTTCGGGAGCAATTTCTGGAAGCACTTACGTCACTTTTGTTGAAACTGAAAGCTAAAGGAAGGGAAAAATCCCATAGGTTTAATTTCTTCTTGGTAGAAGGGTTGATTGTTGCCTATAGGTAAGTTTTGTGCAAGTCCGGTTATTTTGTGAAGGAAAATGCAATTGACTTTTATACTGACTTGCTTTGCAATATATGTTTTCCTCGTAGACTTTTTCGTCGTGACAAATCAAGCGAACTATCAAGACTAATCGAGAATTTATAACTGAGGTAGGCATTGCATTAGCTGAAGCTGAGTTTGACTAATAGTCGCGGGTCGCGAGTCGCGGGTCCAAAGTCGCGGTCGCGGGTCCAATGCCGCGGTCGCGGGTCCAAAGTCGCGGTCGCGGGTCCATTGTCGCGGTCGCGGGTCCAATGTCGCGGTAGGGGAAAATGATTTGGGGTTCGAGGTAACAGCTGAGTGAAAACGACTGATATGAACACAATATAAAGGGAGAAAATCTTTTTTATGCACGATACTCTACGGTAGCCAATTTACAGGTTACGGATGTCAGAGTCAACAAAATAATGTCTTAAGAAAAGACCTAAAAGAAAAAGCTGGCCGACTTTTGTGTTCACCGCAAGTTTATTTTGTTTTTCTTTCTATCGGGCCCAGTTATGTATAAATTCAGCTTTGAATATACTTATGCATAACAGTATCTGATAAAAAAAAGTTACCATAAGTTACCATTGCTTTCTTCTTGTCGATGAATTGCTCACAAATGCTTAGGGGTTCATTTACTGAAAAATATGCGATACACTTCATAGACTACAGATTATAAACGTTACAACAGCTTAAAGCGTTTTTTAAAAAAAGCGAACTCGGGCTCAAAAAGCTCCGGGTCTGTCGGTAGAAGAAACGAGAACTCTTATATTTAACAAATGTTTTCGACAAAACTGAAAGAAAATGTAAATAGGCGCATGAAACTTCATTCAAACGGTATTCAAGGCATGAATTTAATATGGAGCAAGTAATAATCCACAGAAAGGAGTCTGTTCTTGGAAGCAAGATTTTCGCTTAATGCTTTTATTTTTACAACTGAGACGGCAACCCAGAGTGTTCAATATAACTTCTTGTTCTCTTCACCTAAATGACAACCAGGACAACCTGACAATAGGAAGCCATTCAAAGTGCGTCTCAGTCAAATCTTGAAAACATGCATCGTAAATAACTAAGTGAGTAAGTAGGTAAGGAAATAATAACGCCCGATATCATGAAGCTGAAAAAGAAAGTAAACCAGACGCTGAAAACGGTAAGTTATCAACTCCACCAGAGCTAAGAAAAGACAATAAATTAGGTAAGTAATTCCAGATTCCAGGTACTGGATTCAAGTCTTTGTCAGTAGAACCAAGAGACTATGGACGCGATCCATTCAACCAAAATTCCAACCGGTCCGACCGGGAAAAGTGGTCCACCTCAAAAGGTGGACCCGTTTTTTCGAAAAATTTCCGGTTGGACCGAACTGATCCATTGAGTTTTGGACCGAAATTTCCGGAAATTTTGGTTGAATGGATCGCGCCCTGTGATCTATTCTCTCTTGGTAGAACTTGGATTCCGGATTTCAATCGTTAGTGGGAACAAACTCCTATCTGTGGACAAGAGAGGATAAAGCTCGAGCTTTATCCCCTCTTTCTGTGGATTATTACTTGTTTCTATATTAAATTCATGCCTTGAATACCCACTTGAATGTACTTTACTGGCACTTCAAGCCCAACGTCTCTCCTCCTCTTTCCAGTTACTTGTGCAAAGAGTTTATTTTGGGAGTTTGCGACCAGGAAGTTTTTCAACAAGCGTTTTCTTTATTTTTGCCGAAAACATTTGTTAAAATTGAAACAGTTCTCGTTTCTTCTACCGACAGACTAGTAGCTTTTCGAGCCCGAGTTAGCCTTTTTTAAAAAAGGTTTTAAGTTGTTGTAACGTTTATAATTTATAGTCTATGAAGTGTATCGCACATTTTTCAGTGAATGCACCCCTAAGAATTTGTGAGCAATTCATAGACAAGAAGAAAACAATGGTAACTCATGGTAACATTTTTATCAGATACTGTTATGCATAAGTACATTCAAAGCTGAATTTATACATAACTGGGCCCGATAGAAAGAAAACAAAATGAACTTGCGGTGAACACAAAAGTCGGCCAGCTTTTTCTTTTAGGTCTTTTCTTGAGACATTATTTTGTTGACTCTAACATCCGTAACCTGTAAATTGGCTACCGTAGAGTATCATGCATAAAAACGATTTTTTGCCCTTTATATTTTTTTCATATCACTCGTTTTCACTCAAGTACCTCGAACTCCAATCATTTTCTCCTGCCGCGACATTGGACCCGCGACCTCGACTTTGGACCCGCGACCGCGACTTTGGACCCGCGACCGCGACATTGGACCCGCGACCGCGACTTTGGACCCGCGACCCGCGACCCGCGACCCGCGACCCGCGACTATTAGTCAAACTCGCTGAAGCTATACTCGAACTACACGGTTCCTTTATCTTAGAACGACATTTTTCATTTATCTCGAGGAAATTTTTGTCAAAGTATTCTATCTTCATTTAGAATAACCAAGCGATCAGGAAAGCAAAACTCGCTTCGCGTCTGAGCGGTTGTGGTTTCTTGGGTATGGAGTACAGTCGACGCTGTTTCGACAATTAGCCTGGGAATAATTTCGTGAGTAGCAGCGCGTCAGTGATAATAAGCATTTTTTCTCTTTCCCTAATATATTTCGTTTCGCAGAATAGAATAAGCCGGGCGTTACTCACGGGCACGATTTCAAAGAAGCTAAATACCCACCGGTCTCAAAGCGAACCTAGAAAGTGAAAACGCCTTCTCTTAATGCTCCAGAATACATGCATATTAGCCATTATGCTCAAATTTTCGAGTATAATAATTATATCTAACCCTAATTTACAGCGTCGAATCTACTCTATGCCCGAGAAACCACAACCCCTCATCTGCGAAGCCATTCTTGTTTTCCTGATCGCTTGGTAATTCTAAATGAAGGTGGAATACTTTCAGACGATTAGAAAGTACTAGAAAAAGGGATTTTGCAGAAATTCTTGAAAATTTTCTGACTGCCGGGCATTCATAGTTTTTTAAGACCCTTCCCGGGTGCCGAGCATATAGCCACAGCGCATTAATAATTGTACGTATTTGATATAATTTGACCACTCTTTAGCTTGAATTTCAGACGATTGCTTCGAGTCGAAGTAATCGTCAAGAAATTCGGGCTAACCCCTTGCTTTTATTCATGGATGGCTGCATTTCGGGAGTAATTTCTGGAAGCACTTACGTCACTTTTGTTGAAACTGAAAACTAAAGGAAGGGAAAAATCCCATAGGTTTAATTTCTTCTTGGTAGAAGGGTTGATTGTTGCTTATAGGTAAGTTTTGTGCAAGTCAGGTTATTTTGTTAAGGGAAATGCAATTGACTTTTTTATACTGACTTGCTTTGCAAAATATGTTTTCCTCGTAGACTTTTTCGTCGTGACAAATCAAGCGAACTATCAAGACTAATCGAGAATTTATAACTGAGGTAGGCATTGCATTAGCTGAAGCTATACTCGAACTACACGGTTCCTTTATCTTAGAACGGCATTTGGTCATTTATCTCGAGGAAACTTTTGTCAAAGTATTTTATCTTTATTTAGAATAACCAAGCGATCAGGAAAACAAAACTCGCTTCGCAGCTGAGCGATTGTGGTTTCTTGGGTATAGAGTAGAGTCGACGCTGTCAGACGCTGTTTCGACAGTTAGCCTAGGAATAATTTCGTGAGTCGCAGCGCGTGATAATAAGAATTTTTTCTCTTTCCCCAATATATCCCGTTTCGTTTCGCAGAATAGAATAAGCCGGGCGTTACTCACGGGCACGATTTCAGACAAGCTAAATACCCGCCAGTCTCAAAGCGAACCTAGAAAGTGAAAACGCCTTCTCTTAAGCTGCAGAATACATACATATTAGCCATTATGCTCAAATTTTCGAGCATAATAATTATATCTAACCCTAATTTACAGCGTCGAAACTACTCTATGCCCGAGAAACCACAACCCCTCATCTGCGAAGCCATTCTTGTTTTCCTGATCGCTTGGTAATTCTAAATGAAGATGGAATACTTTCAGATGATTAGAAAGTACTAGAAAAAGGGATTTTGCAGAAATTCTTGAAAATTTTCTGACTACCGGACATTTATAGTTATTTTTTAAGACCCTTCCCGGGTGCCAAGCATATAGCCACAACGTATTAAGCCTGAATTTCAGACGGTTGCTTCGAGTCAAAGTAATCGTCAAGAAATTCGGGGTAACCCCCTGCTTTTATTCATGGATGGTTGCATTTCGGGAGCTATATTTCTGGAAGCACTTACGACACTTTTGTTGAAACTGAAAGCTAATAAAGGAAGGGAAAAATCCCATAGGTTTAATTTCTTCTTGGTAGAAGGGTTGATTGTTGCTTATAGGTAAGTTTTGTGCAAGTCCGGTTATTTTGTGAAGGAAAATGCAAGTGACTTTTATACAGACTTGTTTTACAAAATATGTTTTCCTCGTAGACATTTTCGTCGTGACAAATCAAGCGAACTATCAAGACTACTGGGGAATTTATAACTGAGGTAGGCATTGCATTAGCTGAAGTTATACTAGAACTCCTCGGTTCCTTTACCTTAGAACGGCGCGCATTTCGTTATTTATCTCGCAGAAACTTTTGTCAAAGCATGTCTCTGTTTAAAAGGCCTTGTTGTATATGATCTTTCAGTTCGCGGGGGACTTTTTCCCATCCCATCATGTAGGATTTCCTCTCAGCCCTTTCACTGATTTATTATGCATACATGGTTATCATTCCACTCTGTATAAAGTTGAACCTGAACTTGAACTTGTTTTGCAAAATATGTTTTTCTCGTAGACTTTCCGTCGTGACAAATCAAGCGAACTATCAAGACTACATGTACTCGGAAATTTATAACTGAGGTAGGCATTACTAGAACTCCACTGTTTCTAGTTACCTTAGAACGGCATTTGGTCATTTATATCGCGGAAACGTTTGTTAAAGTGTGTCTCTGTTTAGTAAGGCCGTGTTGTATATGATTTTTCAGTTCCAGGGGTCTTTTTCAGCGATAGAGCCCATCATGAAGGATTTCATCTCAGCCCTTTCACTGATTTATTATGCATACATGGTTATCATCCCACTCTGTAAACAGTTGAACCTCTATTAAGTAGTCACCTATTAAGTGGTCATCCTCCATTAAGCGGCCAGTAATCAAAGTTCCGAAATATTTGTAGAAAAGAATGAGAAAGTAAACCTGCTGATTTCATTGCTACCCGGATTGACGGTCATGAGATTTGACACTAATCACGTGACGTATGGCTTCGCAGCACGTAAACAGTTGCAAAAATTGTAGCAGGCGAGAGTTCTGTCGTGGGATCCGAAACAGTGAGAGAAACATCTGGCTGGCAAGGAAAGCTTATCACGGAATTACAGACGATTGCTTCGAGTCGTTTTTACTCCCTCAGGCTAATCCCTAATATGCTTTATTATTTTCAATTTTTCATTGGATGGCTGCATTTCGAGAGCTATTTGTGGTAGCACTTACGTCACTTTTGTTGGCGTAATTAGATCAAAATGAAAGTGAAAGCTAAAGAAAGGGAAAAATCACATAGGTTTAATTTGTTCTTGCTAGAAGGGTTGATTGTTGCTTAAGGTAAGTTTTGTGCAAGTTCAGTTATTATGTGAAGGAAAATGCAATCGACTTTTATACTGAATTGTTTTGTAAAATATGACTTTTCCGTACGCTTTTTCGTGGTGACAAATTGAAGCGAACTATCAAGACTACTCGGGAATTTATAACTGAGGTAGGCATTGTATTAGCTGAAATTATACTAGAACTCCACGGTTCCTTACCTTAGAACGGCATTTGGTCATTTTTCTCGCGGAAACTTTTGTCAAAGCATGTCTCTTTTTAATAACCCGCCAGTTGTCTATGATCTTTCAGTTCGCAGGGGACTGTAGGATTTCATCTCAGCCCTTTCACTGATTTATTATGCATACATGTCCGTACTCATAGTAGTCTGCTACACAGCCGTTTTTAGGGTCTGCGTTGCGTGACGACATAAAAAAAGGGCTGTGCAGAAGAGTCATATTTATCATTTGTGTTAAATTATAAGGGTTAGCTGTATACAGGAATCTTTCTAAACCGGCTCATCCTCGGACGGGTGTATTTGAGAAGAACTTGCAGTCTTCCTAAGTGACATGACACAAAGAAATTCAAAGACGTCAACGTAACAGAGCTATACTAGCTAAGGAAAATAGGAAGTAAAAAAATAAAAACTCCCCAGGTTTTTACACGTTATACCGAGTTGTTCTCCATGCGCCTTCCTTTGCGCACACGAGGAAAGTTGATGTTAGCGAATTTCAAGTAAAAAATTAGGTTCAGTCTGAGACTCCGACATCGAAAACCACAAATGAAAGGCTTCTGGCGGGAACAATCTACATTAGGTTTCTTATCTACCTGAAAGCTATCTATGGACAAACCTCATTCGCACTCTTGAGATCTGCGTTGGTTTGTCTTCGAGGCTCTAGGACAAGAAGAGTGCCATGTGACATTAAGAATGTTGATATCGACGTCGAAGTTGTTGAAGGAGCCATTAAATCGGACTATTGATGTGTTTCCTTACTTCATATATATCTCTTTATTTCATTATTATTATTACTATTTTTCTGTTTTTAGCAGTTGAAAGAAACTTTTGAATTTTAGAGGTTGACAGTTTTTTTTATTGAAATTAAATGTTTTTTAATTCGAATAAATTTTTCTTAGTTAATTAACTTTAAGTGCTTTTTAAATCGACAGGAATTGTNGAGTGCCATGTGACATTAAGAATGTTGATATCGACGTCGAAGTTGTTGAAGGAGCCATTAAATCGGACTATTGATGTGTTTCCTTACTTCATATATATCTTTTTATTTCATTATTATTATTACTATTTTTCTGTTTTTAGCAGTTGAAAGAAACTTTTGAATTTTAGAGGTTGACAGTTTTTTTTATTGAAATTAAATGTTTTTTAATTCGAATAAATTTTTCTTAGTTAATTAACTTTAAGTGCTTTTTAAATCGACAGGAATTGTAAATAGTGTTTTTGAATGAATAGTTTTTTCTTTTTTTAAGCGAATTAATTGTAAATAGGATTTTATAAATTATTAATAAAGTGTTCCTTTTTGATATAAAAAAAATAAATAAAAATAAAAATCTATGGACAAATTTATTCATTAACTCCTGCCACGAAATTAATATTGTTCTCGATTTTTCCTGACCATTGCTCTTGCTCTTTACCATAATTATAATTTTCTGAAATTCCACAAGCTTAAAATAACTGGTGGTATAGACATATATATTCTTTTCATTTGCTGTACATTTGTATTCCGCTAGCAAGAGATTTTAAACCTTAGAAATTCACTTTCCGAAATTTGACTTTTCTGAATATTCCTAATGGCCCGATTTGTAGTTTGTTGCCAAAAGCTTTAGTATTTTCAGTGGTGGGTAGATGAATGTACAACGACTAGATAGATAATATACACCATAATTATTTAAACAATGGTAAATCTGATTTCTTTTCCCTTCGATCACTAATCACCCAAAAGAATGTCTTTTTCCTTTTTTAGGAGAAGATGCCAGTTTAGCAAGTCACCGTTACACAACGATAAAAAACAAGTAGAACGATCACTATTTGTGGCAAACCAAATGCGACGGTGATAGAAAAGAACGAATAATAAAAGAGCTAATAAATAAGCTTTTACTCAATGTTTTAATTTTACTTTTCATTTTCGTTATCGCACGTTATCTTACATAAAGAGAAATGGTATCAACGAAAAAAAAACCACAACATAACTACATTTTTTTTTTCTAGAAGAGCTGAAATAGCAAAGCAAGCAAAAAAAGGGGCAATTAAAACTATCTTCGGGAAAAGCAGTACGTAGATTTTATCTGCAATTTGTTATTGGAATGGCTGCGAAAGGACAAACAGAGGCCACCTGTAATCTTGGAAATACTAACAAGAATGCCGATGAAGTTGGGGAGAGGACAGAGAAAGAAAAAGGGAATAGTACTATTGGCGACGCCAATATTAACTTTAAAGATTTCCAGAACTTTATAAACTACCTTGAAATATGCCTCAAATTTTTCAGACAAGTGGGCGACAGGGCAAGAGAAGGAAAAGCGTACGGTAATCTTGGCTGCGTCTATTACAGTCATGGAGACTTCCAGACAGCCATAAAGTACCATCAACTAGAGCTCAAAATTTCCAAAGAAGTGGGAGACAGGGCAGGAGAAGGAAATGCCTACTGTAATCTTGGCAACGCCTATTACAGTCTTGGAGATTTCCAGAAAGCCATAGAGTACCATGAACGAGACCTCAAAATTTCCAAAGAAGTGGGAGACAGGGCAGGAGAAGGAAGGGCGTACTGTAATCTTGGCAACGCCTATTACAGTCTTGGAGATTTCCAGAAAGCCATAGAGTACCATGAACGAGACCTCAAAATTTCCAAAGAAGTGGGAGACAGGGCAGGAGAAGGAAGAGCGTACTGTAATCTTGGCAACGCCTATTACAGTCTTGGAGATTTCCAGAAAGCCATAGAGTACCATGAACGACACCTCAAAATTTTCAAAGAAGTGGGAGACAGGGCAGGAGCAAGAAAAGCATACGGTAATCTTGGCAACGCCTATTACAGTCTTGGAGATTTCCGGAAAGCCATAGAGTACCATGAACGAGACCTCAAAATTTCCAAAGAAGTGGGAGACAGGGCAGGAGAAGGAAAAGCGTACGGTAATCTTGGCAACGCCTATGACATTCTTGGAGATTTCCAGAAAGCCATAGAGTACCATGAACGAGACCTCAAAATTTCCAAAAAAGTGGGAGACAGAGCAGGGGAAGGAAGAGCGTACTGTAATCTTGGCTGCGCCTATTACGGTCTCGGAGATTTCCAGAAAGCCATAGAGTACCATGAACGAAACCTCAGAATTTCTAAAGAAGTAGGAGACAAGGCAGGAGAAGGAAAAGCGTACGGTAATCTTGGAAACGCTTTTAGAAAACTTGGACGTTTCCAACAAGCCATAGAATACCATGAACGACACCTCAAAATTTCCAAAGAAGTGGGAGACAGGGCAGGAGAAGGAATTGCCTATGGTAATCTTGGCAACGTCTATAACCGTCTTGGAGATTTCCAGAAAGCTATAAAGTACCACGAACGACAACTCAAAAATTCTAAAGAAGTGGGAGACAGAGCAGGGGAAGGAAGAGCGTACGGTAATCTTGGAAACGACTATTACAGTCTTGGAGATTTCCAGACAGCCGTAGAGTGCCATGAACGACACCTCAAAATTTCCAAAGAAGTGGGAGACAGGGCAGGAGAAGGAATAGCGTACGGTAATCTTGGAAACGCTTTTACAAATCTTGGAGACTTCCAGAAAGCCATAAACTACCATGAACGACACCTCAAAATTTCCAAAGAAGTGGAAGACAGGGCCGGAGAAGGAATAGCGTACGGTAATCTTGGCAACGACTATGATAGTCTTGGAGATTTCCAGAAAGCCGTAGAGTACCATGAACGACACCTCAAAATTTCCAAAGAAATGGGAGACAGGACAGGAGAAGGAACAGCGTACGGTAATCTTGGAAACGCTTTTAGAAATCTCGGAGACTTCCAGAAAGTCATAGAGTACCATGAACGACACCTCAAAATTTCCAAAGAAGTGGGAGGCAGGGTAGAAGAAGGAAATGCCTACTGTAATCTTGGCAACGCCTATGACAGTCTTGGAGATTTCCAGAAAGCCATAGAGTACCATGAACGACACTTCAAAATTTCCAAAGAAGTGGGAGACAGGGCAGGAGAAGGAAAAGCGTACTGTAATCTTGGCTGCGCCTATTACGGTCTCGGAGATTTCCAGAAAGCCACAGAGTACCACGAACGAGACCTCAGAATTTCTAAAGAAGTAGGAGACAGGGCAGGAGAAGGAAAAGCGTACGGTAATCTTGGAAACGCTTTAAGAAAACTTGGACGTTTCCAACAAGCCATAGAATACCATGAACGACACCTCAAAATTTCCAAAGAAGTGGGAGACAGGGCAGGAGAAGGAAAAGCGTACGGTAATCTTGGCAACGCCTACGACAGTCTTGGAGATTTCCAGAAAGCCATAGAGTACCATAAACGGCACCTCAAAATTTCCAAAGAAGTGGGAGACAGGGCAGGAGAAGGAAAAGCGTACGGTAATGTTGGCAGCGCCTATGACGGTTTTGAAGATTTCCAGACAGCCGTTCAGTTTTATAAAGACAGTGTAATTGCCTTCGACTATATCAGGCGAAATCGGATATCTAATGACGATTGCAAGATTAATCTTGGGAGTACGTATGATTTTGTTAATTCGAGGCTATGGGGGCTGCAGTTTAAGCAAGGTAAAGTCGTCGAGGCACTTTTAACTGCTGATCATGGACGTGCCCAGGCTTTAAATGATCTTTTGGAGTTCAAGTATCGGTTTAAATGTTTGTCTCCAGAAATAGGAACATTCTTTGCAACAACACATGACATTCTTAGTTACCTACCATCAAATACAGCTTTTATAGGTATCAACGAGGAAGGAATAGTTATCTGGGTGAACGACAAAGGAAACGAAATCAAGACTAGAAGAACTCAGATCGATATCTCCGTCATAACCTATTTTCAGTCTCTACTGGAGTCTGTACATGAAGGAATAGGTGTGAGAGCTGATGTTAACTGTGAAGATCGCTCATTAAGGAACCCAAGCGATAAAAAGTTAGCAGAAGAAAGATCCAGTCAGCCAAGGTCGAATTCCTATTTTGAGAGAATCTTATTACAAACATTTTACAAAGTTGTTATGGACCCTATAAGAGACCTACTCCATAGCGATGAGGTTGTGATTGTTCCACAAGGACCTCTGTGTTTGGCCCCTTATGCTGCTTTCATGGACTTGGAATCAAAGTTCCTCTGCGAAACTTTTAGAATTCGCCTACTTCCCTCACTTTCTAGTCTGCGATTAATCCAAAACTGTCCATCAGATTGCCACAGCAAGACTGGAGCTCTTCTCGTCGGCGATCCGTGGGTACAGGAGGTAGTTTATGAAGGAATGACGCTAGAGCAGTTACCGTGGGCCGCAAAGGAAGTGCAGATGATTGGGGAAATACTTCAAACTGAACCTCTCGTTGGAAAGCAGGCAATAAAAGATGAAGTGTTAGAACGTATCTCCTCGGTTGCTCTGGTGCACATTGCTGCTCACGGTAAAATGGAAACAGGAGAAATTGCCTTGGCCCCAAACACAACACCTTCATCCGTGAATCCAACCAAGGAGGATTACCTCTTAACTATGAAAGATGTTTTAGAGGCGCAAATTAAGGCAAGACTTGTTGTACTTAGTTGTTGTCATAGTGCCCGGGGAGAAGTCAAATCTGAGGGTGTGGTTGGTATTGCACGGGCATTTTTGGGTGCTGGTGCTCGCTCTGTTCTGGTATCCCTGTGGGCGATCGACGACGAAGCTACTATGGAGTTCATGAAAGTTTTCTACCAACAACTAGTCCATGGACGAACTGCCAGTGAGGCTCTGAATAAAGCCATGAAATCCATGAGAGAATCTGACCGCTTTAACGCAGTGAAATACTGGGCTCCGTTTGTTCTCATTGGTGACGACGTAACGCTCGAGTTTGAGGGCATCCAGTAAATAGCAAGGTATTTTAGGATATATTTAAACCTGGGATAATATAACATGCTTTAGGAAACGTCGTTTTAACAAGGAATTATAGTTATTTATGTCGTTTTATTGAGCAACGGACTCAACCGGCGCCACGTAGCGTCAATCTGCCAATCATAGGTCAAGTTCACAAAAACACTNGGCGATCGACGACGAAGCTACTATGGAGTTCATGAAAGTTTTCTACCAACAACTAGTCCATGGACGAAGTGCCAGTGAGGCTCTGAATAAAGCCATGAAATCCATGAGAGAATCTGACCGCTTTAACGCAGTGAAATACTGGGCTCCGTTTGTTCTCATTGGTGACGACGTAACGCTCGAGTTTGAGGGCATCCAGTAAATAGCAAGGTATTTTAGGATATATTTAAACCTGGGATAATATAACATGCTTTAGGAAACGTCGTTTTAACAAGGAATTATAGTTATTTATGTCGTTTTATTGAGCAACGGACTCAACCGGCGCCACGTAGCGTCAATCTGCCAATCATAGGTCAAGTTCACAAAAACACTATAGCAGGCTGACTTTGGTAGTTCTTTTGGCAGTTAAACACTAGAAAATTTTATTTAAGCGAAGATTGTGATATCATTTCTCCATAAAGAACTAGAACCTAGAGTGAAAAAGCTTAGGGACATGAAGTTGGAGGTCATGATTAGCCGAGGATCAAAATCAAATCGAAACATCCAGCTCGTGAATACACGATACCGGATAATCAGTCCATATGAAGCATTACAATCGTGATAAATTAATACATCTATCATACGTCTATTATATATGAATTGGGAGAAGAGACTTGAAAGAGGGGAGGAGGTTAAATAATTTTCCTCTGAAAAGGGAAGCTTATTAGAGAGGAAGGCTTAATAAAGAATTTATTGTATGCAAGTTTCTTTAAATCTACAATAAGTCTAATCATTGGTTCAAGTTACGACTTTAAATGTGACCCTTGCTCTCATAGATTTAGGGCGTGTTTGATTCACCGTATTCCCTGTCTTAATTAAAAATAAATTAATCGAATAAACCCGCCAGAAATCGCTTGTTCTGTCTTTCATTCTACAAAACTGCTTGAAATAAAGTATTTTGGTCTATATAAACTTTAAATGGTTCAAAAATTACGGTATTCTTATTCCGGAGTACGATCAGTCGAGCGCACACTTAGAAGTCAGTGGTCAAAATGGTATGTCTCCCCAGGTGTAGTCACTATCCTTTCCTTTTGTTTGCTTGCTAACGTTGTTTTTTGCTGTTGTTGTTGTTGCTGTATAGGTTATGATGAAGAATGCATTGAAGCAGTTCCTAACCATCTGAAGTTGAAGTGAGTTTCAAATTTGTCACAATTACGAGGTGGAGCGTTCCTCGCAAGAATAGGAACACTTTATCCAGGAGAGAAAATTATATGCTGTTAATGTAATTAATTTGAAGCTTTGCGTAGTGTGAAAATTACGGTGCAGGGGCACCCAACGGCAATTTTCGGAGCATTTGTTGTAAAACTTCTTGCTTGCCTGCCTCTCCTAGGATTTTCGAACATCTACAAAATGGTATAATTACTCATTTTTAACGGATTTTTACCCTAAAAAAGGCCACCTAGAATTTTCGGGAGCCTTTTCCTGGCTGAAATTTTCGAGAAGGTAAGTTTTTATCCCTCTAATTTTCGGATCACTAGATTTTCAGCTAGCAAATCCGAACAGATCAAAAGTTTTTAGGGGATAAAAATATGCCTATATCTACCGTTTGAATACTAAAATACGTTCAACAATGCTATGTTAAGTGGTTTTGAACTATATCCTCGTTGGGTGCNTAGCAAATCCGAACAGATCAAAAGTTTTTAGGGGATAAAAATATGCCTATATCTACCGTTTGAATACTAAAATACGTTCAACAATGCTATGTTAAGTGGTTTTGAACTATATCCTCGTTGGGTGCCCCTGACGGTGTACGTTTCGTAGCTTATTTTGCGACCAGTCGTGTGCATTTGAAACTTGTTTTATAGTGCCCTTAAAAATATCAGGAATAAGTAGTGAATTTCGGCTATTTCCATTGATACCACATGGGACAGAGGCACTTATAAGACTAGCAATTTAATGTATTTACATTCGGCAGAGCTAAACGTAGTGGCAGTGACAGAGAATGTAAATACTTTCCTATTGGTATGAACGCACGTGAGCCGCTATGGCGTTAATTGACTCTATTGTTATCAGATATATAAGGTTTTAACAGTTGTAATGTATTCATCTCAGCTCTCGAACTATCAACTTTTATTTTTATATCTTACTTTATTTATCTATCGATTGATTTTTTACCTTTAACCCCCAGAGGTTGTGCGACCTCATCGGTTGGGGAACATGTTCCCAATTTTTTCCATTGTGGTTTTGGGTTTTGGTATCAGGCGGCGCACGTGAATAGTTTAGCCTGAGTGACTTTCTTTAGGAATATTTGTATACCATTCTTTAGTTATGATGTTGAACTTTGTATGTTATCAGTTTGGACGGTATTAAACACTCAGGCTCCACAGTTTGAGCTGCACATCCATTCCCGTCTCATAGTCGTGAATATAAATAGGAAATATAGTTCCTTTATATTATTTACACAGTTGTAGTTTTTAATTCTTTTGGCAGATTGGTTTAAGTTTATTAGTTTCTAGATTGGTATCCATTCTAATACTGAAGTCAAATTCCCTGTTCAGTCATTAGGTTAAATCACTAATAAGTGTAATTGTACATTTACTCGTCTTTTTGATAGGCGAAGGATTTCTATTTCAAAGCCCAGGCTTATTCGCGTTTCCGACTTTGTTTTTACCATCGAGTTTCCTGATTTCTCTTGTTGACACCTATTAGATACAAGAGGTTAAGCCGGAAAGAAAAAAGAAAGACAAATAGGGAAATAAAAATCCGTAATTGTTTGGTGCCTGGTCAAAACACTGAAATTTAAGAGTCCCTTGATCTCTGTTTTGAAGAAAACAAACTTTCCAAGTTTAAGTCAAGTCTACATGACTTCATTCAATTATACATCTTTACAGAGAATATGTTTTACACCTGACCTAGATTGTACCTATAAGAATTAACTTCTTCAAATAAATGTATCGTTTTGTTTATCTAAACTGGTGTCTATAGTAGTAAGTGTCAAAGCAATGATGTGGAACTTAATTGCAATGCTGACAAGGAACGTATCCCTTCTTGCGTAAGGTTATAAAACACTGGGTTACAAATGTGGTATATATACCTCACTGAAGAGGTGTCCTGATTGGCTGATCGAAATCTTGGTTAATAAGTTTTTTACACAAAAAGGAAAATTGAAGTAAATCATCAACTAGATAAAATAAAGAATTAAATAGGATTCCTCGTGAGACAATGTGGAAAGTTTCTATTGACACCACCTGTTGAATGTAGCAAGCGTAGCGAACATAGCAAAGGCAAGAAGTGTAGCAAGCAAACGTAGCACGTGAAGCAAGTATACCAAACGTACTGTAGCAAGCGCAGCAAGTGTATCATAGCAACTCTCAAGCGTAGCAAACGTTACAAGTGTAACAAGTGTAGCAAGAGTACGTAGAAAGCGTAGCAAGAGTAACGAGTGTAGCAAGCGCCGGTAGCAAGTGTAGCAAGCAAACTTTGCAAACGTAGCAAGCGTAGCAAGTGTACCAGACGAAGCAAACGTAGCAATTGCAGCAAGTGTAGCAAGCGTAGCAGGTGTAGCAAGATGAGCAAGCGTAGCAAGTAGCAAAGTAGGTGTAGCAATTGGACGGATTTAATAACAATCATCTCAGCTAATGATACTTCACTAGTAGGGCACAAGTGATTATGTAATATTGGTGAACATACTGGTAATTCGTTTGTTTTACGTTTTTGACTATAAGCGCGTGTTCTCAGTGAGACTTGTTAATGTTTGCGGCACTACATTACCCTCCTAACCTTCTTAGTGCCAAGCAGTGGTTGTTTACATAAAATACTCATACATGAGGTAAGACGTTACTGTTAAAGTAAGCAATGGATACCAGGGGGTTTTTCTCCCGCTGCTTCCGGCGTTTAAATCACGGATCTACGTTTATATCACAGGTCCGCATTTCTCGAAACTCCCGAAAGACTATTTTACGTGAACTTAGTTCATTAAAAGAAATCGGATTTCTAGCATTTTTATATATTTTTTGCGAAGCGCCGGCTATAAAATGGAGAAATAAGTTGGGATAGTTTGTCTAAAAAGCAAATCGCGATTGCTAGAAAACAAGCTTGAAAAATTATGTTTGGGCATGAAACGTTTCCGACAGTTTTCAGAGACGTACACCAGGTAAAGCAAAATCATGTGGTTTTCATATTGTCTCATTCCGTTACTGCGACTTCACCTATTAAGCGTCAGAAGCTCTAGAAATGCGCTGGTGTCCGGTTAATAGAGGTTTGGCTGTATCTTTATCTACCTGTTATAAATAATTCAGCCTCCAGCAAATATGAGAGCAGCACAAACCACTTGCAATTTTTATGAGGTAGTTGCCTTTAGTTTTGTTTTTCAGTTTTGCTATTTTGAAGATTTTGCTAGCTTCGTCATAAACAGTTTATAGACTTCTATAGACTTAGGGACTCAGAGATTCAGTGTATTTCCCCACATGGTTAGTTCCTGAGTTTTTTGTCTAGTATTATCGATTTGAAGCGTTTGTTAAGCTTATAGTTTCGTTTCTTTGAAGTACTGGCTTGTTTAGGGAGTACAGCTGACCTTGAGTTTTACCCACAATCGAGTTCCTGTTTTGTATGTTTTGTCCTTCTGGGCAGTTTCACTGTTAGCATTTATTCTGGTTCTTTGATACTTGTCGGTTGCGGCTGTGTAGGCTTATCTAACTATAGCAAACCTGTTGCAATGTAGGCGATAAGATATTCAATAGAAACTCTTCCGGTCAGCCAACCCAAAATAAGTCTACAATTTGGTTATTGAATTCGCTGTGTAAGCTAGTAGAATTTGTAGAGTTGTTTTCAGTAGCTGTTGAAGATTAAACTGCTATCTTAAAGAGAAAGAACAGAGTCTTGGTCCTCTTGTTTCAAAGCCTAGCGAGCTTCACAAGCCCTCAACACAATCTTTGCATGATTAAAATGGGCAACCACCCTCAGTTCCAGAATATTTTTTGTCCCGTGAAATATTTGACATATATTCCTTGAAAATCAGTACGTTACCCGTCTTTATGCCCTTTTGAGGTTCGTAGTTAATTAATTTCTAAGGGGTACAAAGGAAGTTTGACAATGAATAAGGGAATGACGTTCCTACCCTTAAAATGAACTATACCGTAAAAGATCCATTAAAAGCCTGGGGTGTGTGTTAATTTATTTTAAGTTTTGAGAGGGACCTCTTTTATGTCAAGAGTCAATAATAGGGTAGACTACGAGAAGTCCCCATTTTCCCTCAGAGACTAAAGCGAACGAAATGCGAGCGCACGTGAAAATCTCCCCACCCGAGGAAAGGCGAGACCCAGTGGTAGAGAGCGTGGAGTGAGTTTCACGCGCGGTCGCGTTTCGCTCGCTCTAGTATCCCTGAGGAAAAATGGGGACTACTCATAGTCTAATAATAGGGAGGCGTTTAAAGAGATTTGTGTCTTAGTAAATGGATGTGCCCAATTCTTTTCTTTTTGATTTCGTCCTCGATGTCAATGTCGATATTTTAAAAACGGTTATAAACTTCCATAGAGAGCTGAGATTTATGCCCTTCTGCCTGATCTTGGCTGGGATAAAACGATTTCAGCAAAAATAATTAATAAAAAAAAAACTCTTTTCAAAGGCGTTACCCCTATTCTGTGTATGATTGAACTAGATATGGTGCGTGCTTACGGTTGGCTAGAGACTATTAGTAAGGGCTTATAATCAGAAACTGCGCTTTTATTGGATTGTTCGCGCTGGTGACTCATTTAACTTGAAGTTTACTCTGATGACCAAACGATTATTTTAAACTTGAAAGGAATTCTGCTGCCTCATACAGAAACGTCTTTTAGACTATTTTTCTGCTAAAATCCTTTTCATATCAGTTTTCCTCTTAGATATAACATTTACTGTTCATTTATGTGGAGAAGGTAGGCGGCAATTTTATTTTGAGCCACTTTTGACGGAAAAAAAACGTATGACATAGCTCCTCTGACATTTGATGTCAGAGAGAATTTATCATTCAGGCACTGCATGTAACAAGAAAGCGTCAAAGCATTCTAACCCAAATTTAGCCTGAAGTGTTAGCCGCTTTCTCGCCCGACACATTACGCTAGTTAACCTTAAAATCAAATGTTTTCAAGAGTTTTGAGAAACGCACGCTTGCAAAGTTGTAGGGAGCTCTGCGGTAAGGAACGTCATGGAATTTATTTCTGGTCAATTTAGACTTAGACTCTTAGCCGTGGACGTAACGAAACTTTAACTTGTGTCAAGACTCATGGGTCATTGATATATCAAACTTTCACCATCTTCATCTTTCAGATGGGGTTATTATTATTTCCTTTGTAACATTTTCTGTTTTACCATGCGAGTTTTTGACGGGTCTGTTTGAGGGAGTTGTGACTCATGTGTTAGCTTCTCTGCGGTCAGCGTTTTATCGAACATCTGAAATCTGACAGTCGTCAGTCAACAAAAGCTCTTTGAAGAGCCACGTTTAACCTGGATTCAGTGCGCATTCTACTACGGCTGTGCATCATGTTCAATGACGAATCTACGGTGGCCGATAGAGAACATTACAATATTTTTTTTCGCTAATTATCGCGCGATTTAGTTTACTTTGTCTGAGAAAGTTCGAGCTCGCGATAAAGTTTTCTTTAACTGAGAGATTTATCGCGCGATAACTTTTTAAACGTCGAAAATCAAGCAAGTACAACAAAAGTGGCGCATGCGTGTTTCGCTCTGCTAGAAATCTCTGTGCTATTTGCGTTAATTCATTTATCAAGCGCCATCCTACCGCCTTATATCACAGGTAGCCCAAGCTCACTATGAGAGCCCTGAACAACATTATCCTACTTAGCTAATTAATTATTCATACCGCAAGAAAATTATAAGACGTTGTATGGAGAAATATTCCTTGCTCACTAAATTAACAAAATGTACATTGAATATCGCTTTGAAGCTTACCTCTAGCGTCTTCTTGTTTTTCTATGTATTCTGACTGCATTTCAGACCTCCTAGGCACTGTTTAAGGCCTTTTTTGGAGCGACAGTTTTTCACCCAGATGACACTACACACCCCCAATTACTTTTCTAATGGTCCGTCCCTAACTGACCCACTAACCCCCAGCAGCCCAGCTCTCAAAACACTGATAAACCGGAATAAAATCTTGCAATTTAAATACAATAATAGGTCAATTCATTACACGGATAAACTTCAAAGCTTTTCTATGATTTTTGACTGAATTAAAAAGATTTCGTCAGTCTTTACTTCTCAGTTTTGTCGCACAAGAAGTTTCTAAAGTAGTCAGCATATTCTTTAGGAATAAGATCCTTTCTTTCAAGTATTTCATTGAGAAAAATTTGGCTCGGTTTTAGCCCCTCTTTAACATACTCTTCATAAGCTTGATACGCTGTCGCATCCACGATTTCGCCGCTTTTTCGTTCCACTTGTACGTTCACTCTCCGAAGCCTCCCTGCTTCGTGTTCATCTAACTTGGCTAAACTTCCTTTTAAACAGATGTACAAGACACCATAAACGGCCGACTCCTTATCTGGGATAATATTAGCATAACCAAAGCCATCGTCTTTCCATATGCAGAATACGACGCGAAATCCTCGAAGCACTGCTCTTTCGCGAGAGATGAACCTAGTGCCGCGTTCCCGCATTTTTCTTGCGCTCAGATTTGACCCAAAAGCAAAGTAAAGCTCTGTTTCTTCCATGGGTGTACAGTGTCCTTGACTGTTTTATACCAAACTGTGGTCGCTGATGAAAATGAGTCACACTTGATCGCCCTAGTGTGCGATGATGCTCACAGTTGCATCTCATTAGCTCATTAGCTGTCTCAGGCGTTTCAAAGTCACGGAGTGGCGTGAAGGAGAGTGTAGCCTGCGTAGCTAACGGGATTATTGCGCCTTGGGTACTTTCTTGGCGGCGGACCTGCCATTCGAAGGGAGTGACAGGTGAAAATCCCTCCTTGACTTGCTCCCAATCTTCACGCGGCTTCGCCGCCAAAAAACTACAGCACTCGCGGCTAAATCGCCAGCTACGCAAGCTAAGGAGAGTTTGAGTCTCCCTTCCCTTCTTCGTGCCGATCCCTTCTATTTCTTCTCTCCATGAGTCACCACTTTATGAATTCGGCACCCCATGTATGGTAATCATCCTAGAATACGAGCAGTCTCTCTTTTTTCTTAATAGTCCGTCGAGCAAAACGCGCGAGATAAGCAAATGAACATCAGCATAAATGAAGGCGCGAGACAGGAGAGCACGTTTCTCGCCTCTTTCCTTCCGTCTTTCGCGCGCGTGTTCTCCCCTCACTAAATCTGAAGAAAAAGAGAGACTGCACGCAGTTTATAATCATCCCAGGAATCAGGGAAATTTTTGAGTTTGGAATCCGGAATCCTGGGCTTTGGAATCCCTAATTTAGCTAAAAAAAATCCAGAATTCTGCTGCCGTTAACTGAGAAAACGCTTTTGAACAACAACAAAAAAAAAACCCCAGATTTTGGATATCTCAAGGAATTACGTCTTGCGCAAGACTTTTTGCAGATGATATGAAGGTGTCTTGGGTACAGAGGGACACTAAGCAAGATGTGGAAGAACTCGGCAGAAAGATCTTACTCGTTTGGAATATTGGGGCAATTGAGATTTAACTCTGATAAATGCGAAGTGATGCGTATTTCTTAAAAAGACAAACACCGTCGTCGCAAGCTAAGGAACCTGAATTGATATTGTTATTGGAAATCATGCATTGCACGCGCAATCTACAGATTATTCAGGTATCTGCTAGCAGATAACTAACTAATCTGTGGGTTCTGTAGACTAGGTTGCGCTGATTTCCAATATTAGCTATAGGCTCTTAGCCAATGAAAAGACAGATAGTGGTTATAGCCAAGAGTTTGGAAAAGAAAAAATAATTATTTTCATCCTGGAGTAGGTCTGGGCAATAGTTTCGAAGGCTCGATCAAGAGACAAGCTGTACAGCGGTCATAAACTAAAGCACAGGAAAATTCAAGATGGAGGACGGTAAGCATACTTTCCCACTGGATAATTGCTTAAATTTATCCTTAATTTGTCTCTATTCAGTGTAAAAAAATGTTTTCTTTATGTTATTAAGTCTTTGTTCATATTTATTTCACGAAAATGAAACGTCTGCGGCGTTGATTTTCAGCTTTTTCGTGATTGATTGGTCTGGTTTGTAGCGGTATGTCGATGAGTTGTTCTTCTGATTTCAACTAATCTCACTAGTATTACCTATTGTTAAGGGTTACTCCAATTTATACTTGGCTTCAAGTGCTAGGAGAATTTCTGCCATTATTCTCATAAGTGACCATGAAAAATGTACCTTTTTTCTTGGTAAATATCATTTTTGGTTTACGAATTTTCTCAAAATTCTAACAGTATGAAATGTATTTGTTTTAGTTGTTGATCGGTTGTTTAGCTCAGTTTCCATTGGGATCATCAGACCCTTTATAAGCCGCTCCTTGTGAATTTCACAGTACGTGACACTGAACAGTTCACTCGTGGCGGCTTTTTTTGTTTTCTTTGAGGTTTATAGGTTTACCTAGATTTAATTTGTACTAATTGTACTTTTGCATTGCTTTTTCAAAATGATCTGGCATCCCTTTACTTTGTTAATTTTTTGCTCAGCATATCTTTTTAGCGCTTATGATTTATCTTAAATCTAGCTGTTCTTAGTGCATATTTAAAATAATTTATCCCCTATATTTTGGTGCTGTTGGTGCAACTCTTGTTGGTATAATAAAGAATTATTTCTTTGTAAACATAAAGTTCCTGAGCACATAATTAAGTGTAATTAGAAAAAATAATGTTAACAAAGTGATCTAGACATTATCTCTGTTAGTGCCTGGAAAAATACATGTAAATCTTTGACAAAAGTTCTCTATACATTGTACCAAGGTGAAACTAACCTTTTAGTTTTCTATGTTGTTTTGGTAGATCTTGAATTGGAGCATGAAGGAGCAGCTCCAGGATCCACCTCACAGCCAGTCAGGCGAAACATTTCTTTAAAACTGAAAGCAAAGAGCAAGTCAGCAAGCTCATTGTCATCTGGGAAAAGCAAGAAAAAGGAAGGAAAAAGCGGAGAAAAGTCTAGGACAGGATCTGAAGGTAAAGAAGCCAATTTTCTTTCAACGCTGTACAGTGTATGTCCGGTTTTAAGCCTTGCTGTCATGTTGTTTTCTTAGACAAGAAATGTTAGTCCACTTTGTCTCTTCACCCAGGTGTATAAATGGGTACCTAAGGCATGCTGTGTGAAGGTTGTTGAGAGACACACGCTCTTGAGCAGCTCTGTCAATAAGAGCCTGAGACAGTGGATTCCCTTTGGCTACCATGAGCATGACCCCTGGCTACTTTCATAAGAAAATGGAATATAGAATATAGAACCAATACAGTGTTTGAAAAATCTTGAAGTTCAGCTTGTCCTTGGGGCAAGCAGCTCTCGTATTTTGCTTGGTTAAGGCCACCTTTTGCTTTTCTCTGTTAATGATTCTGTTAGAGGATCAGTGTTTTTATCCTTATTGGGTAAGTGAGCCTTAAAAGTTACTTGTCCAGCAAGAAAATCCTCTTGACCAGGACTACTGGATGGGACTTGTTTTGAGCTCTGCAGCAGAAATTTGTTTCTATTCATTTCCCTGCCTACATAAGAAAAACAACTTGAAATCTGAGCAACAGCCCTACTTGAGGAAATAAGCAACATTGACAAGTTTTTCATTTTTCTGTGAATGTTTGTTTATTCAAAAAGACAATCAGTATTACAGTGGAACCTCGATATAATGAAACTCTGTATAACGAAGTCCAGTATAACAAACGATTTTCTTTACCCCAGTTATAGTAAGATATGAAAAAGAACCTCGCTATAACGAAACACATTTTGCCAGTCACCTGGCCCTTTGTTAAATTGAGGTTCCACTGTACAGATGTTTCTAGAACCTTCTGGAAAAACCTAATTGGAAAAACAGGTTTTTCAAGAATGATCTTTTTGTTGTTACATCTTACCTGTTTTCTTGCCTGTTTTTTTTAGTTTTGTCCCTAACTGATCTGTCACGGAGTTCTCTTGTATGTTGGCTCATAAATAAATTTCAAGTTGTTTTTGAAAACTTCCGAAGCTCTGGTAAATTTATTAAGTTGAATGGCAACAAGGGTGTCCCTGTGATGAGCAAGTATCCTATCCAGAGAGGTTAGCCATACATGCTACAGAAATAAGGTTAAGCTCTGGATGTTTGGGCTTCAAGATGTAGGTCTGCCTCTGCCTGCTTTTGCATAGAGTTACACTGCTCTATTGGATGTTAATTCTTGCCTTCAGTTGTACTGTAATTTAGTGTGTACTGTAAGTGATAAAATTCTATCCTTTAAGTAAAAGTTCTTATATTGTTTTTAAAGAATTTGTTATTCATGTGTATCATCTGCCATACAACTATGATATTTTTTTTGTAATGAAATAGAAAAAGAGTTGTTTATTTGTTTACACAAATCCTGGTCAAAATTTTTTGATTACAGTGGAACCTCGTTAATACGACCACCTTCGGGCCATGGAAATTTGGTCGTATTAACAGGGTGGTCGTATTAACGGGGTAGGGTCAAATTATGGTGCAAAATACTTTTAAACTACATTCTACTACATGTATACCTTTAATCCGCTATAAACCAACCTTTTTGCAGTTAATTAACAACCTTACAACTGCAATTCAATGCAACTGAACAATGTAACAGTAAACGAAACCGAGTAATTTAGAAAAACACTGACTTCTTTCAGTTCCTTGTTATGAAAGGAAGGGGCTTGTGAAATGTGGGGGAGGATACGGGATGGAAATCCCATGCGTTTACAAGTTTACTGGACAGGCCAGAAACGTTGATATGCTTAACAAATTATTAGGCATTCCATATAACCGATCTGTGAGAAAAGAACAGGAAATGGACTCGAAGAGAAAAGCCACAGTGGAAGGCAGCAGAAACAAGAAGGCAAAATTAGTAATGTGCTATTGTTTGTCAGATTGTGTCTGTTTTCATTCACCAGCCCCACCAAGCATACCCTGGGTGCCAGAGACTTTTCTAGCGCGGTTTCTGGTTTCTGTCAAGTGTTTATGGTGACCCGCGCAAAAAGCCTCTGGAGCAGAGCGCTACTGCTTTGATGGCGCCGATCCAATTGTTAGCATGGTTGATTGGCTCCTAACAACTGCCTGAGAGACTTTGAATTTAACAGACGCTACAATTGGTTGACAAGAATAGACCAGTACGTGAAAGAATATTTCCAACTTTGCTGTTGTTGTACTCACGAGAAGTGTTGTGATGGCGGCTTTGGAAAGTTTTCAAAGATCATAATAAGCAATGTACTGGAATGGTTTGATGGTGTAGACAAGTTAAAAGCTAAGAGTAAACAAGTGGAGTATTTAATTTTATTCAACGCAATTAACCTGTTATTACCAATTCAGCTTTTGCAGCAATACAGTTTAAGCTTTACTAATTTCCCATTTCAAACGATTGCAACATGTTTTGAAATAGTTTGTATTGATGGATTAGGAATATAAAAACAAAACATGTGTTTTAGTATAAAAGAGGGGTCAGAAGGCAACACACGACTTTTACCTCATGCCAAAATGCTGCTTGTTCCATTGAATTTTTTTCCGTGATGGGTAGATTATGCTCTGGACAAAAATGTTTTAACTGAGCAAATTGGATTTTTGCCGATTGTTTCATACTGAGGGGTCGTGACACGCATATTCATTTTCTGCAGTTATTGTGTCTGGTCGGCATATGATTTGCCCTCTGATGCAAGAGCATTTTCTTTGACCTCTTTTGAAATGTTAAGCTCTTCAATGCGGCTAAATAAGGGTTTAAGGGTTGTTTAATTTCTCCAAAGTGCCTCCTGGATGTGAATAATTACAAACGATTTTCTTTTTGCCCATGAAAGTGACGTTTTCCTGCAATGTTTTGTCACGCTGGGCCCAGCTTGTTAGCGTTTTTAGCAGGATGTTAAATTCTCATGGATAGTGATTTTCAGATCCAAATCTCGAAGAATGGATTGCAGCTTAAACTGAAGCTACATCAATATTAATTTCCATGACAGTAAATAACGGACACATGACTAACCTGCAGCATGCATTCTCGTAAATTACGGTAATTCATAACATTTCTAAACAAATTTAACAGGGTGTGCATATAAGTAAAATCGTTGCTCATTGGCGCTTAGTGATAGCTATAACAAGTTTTACTCTCATGTGTTTGTCATATCTATTAGGTGATAAGGAAAGTAAAAGGAAACAGAAATCCCCTGGAACAGCTGCAGCAGCTCAAGTGGTTGTCATGAGAGAACTCTAGTGGGATCATCAAGTATGTACTATTAATTTTATGATTTCTGCTCATTCAGCCCCAGTCACTTAGCCCCTATTTGCAGGGTGCAAAGAAAGTCAGTTTTACAGCATGTCATTCGAGCAAACTGTAGCAAGCATTAATTTACTAGCCCAAAAGTCATTTCAGCTAGCCCCATTATAACCCTTTTTGATTAGCAGGATTGATTACAATCCTTCTGTGATTATTAATTTTTTGATGGCTCTAGTTTAGAAAACTGTAATAGGTTATTGCGCTTCCCTCTTTAAATAAAGTCATCGTAAATTGTATTGTATTGTATTGTAATTTCAATTTCCCCAAAGCACAGCACTTGCCCGTCGGGCAAGTTAAGAACAAAATTGTGACCCTCTTTGGGAAAACGGACACTAACGCTTTTCCGTTTAAACGAGGAAACCGTTTACTATCCGTTTAAATCCGTTTAATCGGTTCATGCAAGCGTTTAAACGGTGTGCTTATCCGTTTAAAAAAAGTTGCACCCGTTTAACGCTTTAACGAAAACGTTTAAACGGTTTGCTTATCCGTTTAAAAATATTTGCATCCGTTTCATGTATTCGTGAAAACGTTTAAACGGTTTGCTCATCCGTTTAACGCTCTAGGGAAAACGTTTAAACGATTTGCTTATCCGTTTAAGAGGAAAGCAAGCAGCTGTTTAGAACTGCGAGCAGAACACTTACTATGAAGCGTGGTCGCTCGAAACTCGCCGAAACGTGAACTGCTGAACAACCGTAAAGTATTTTTTACGTATTTTTAGTTCTAACTAATCCTTGTTTTTAGAAAGCGAGTAATCGTCGTATCCTTGGAGAAACGGCTAAAAAGTTAAATAAGACTTATTTAAGTCAAAACGTATTGCATTGAGAGCCGATGAAGCCATTATTTTGTTCACAGGAGTGTGGCGACCGTGGTTCTGTACTTGATCTTGTTTCGGATTTGGTGAAATCGAATAAAATCACGCTCTCTTGGTTCCCGTGTGATTGTTTTGAATCGTTCCTAAAAGACAATTTTTTTAGCTCAGAAATTTAGGTCATCGCTTGGTGGGATTGTGATGGGTTACAATTATCCAGAAGATGTTCTTTCTTACTTATTCTGTAGCCAACCAGACGAAGGGAAGAAGATAAAAAAATCAATAGCGAGCGCGCGCTCATTTGATTCGTGATGATTGTGATGTCACTTCCCTTCCTTCCTCGCTTTTAATCGCTAAATCAAGCATTCCCAAGACACTGATAGCAGTCGTTTACGACGACGACGACCTCAGTCTATCCTCACTTACGCTATGCGATGGACAGGTCGATTTGGAAGGGGCCGAAAACATCGACGACGCTGTGACCTGCTTTGGGAAACAAAAACCAGGTGAAAATCTTGAGTAAACAACAGCATGCAAATTGCACATTCGCCATTGAACTCAATCGAACAACTTTGTGCTCACTGTCACGCAATCAAAAATAAAAGTCGAAACCATCACACAAATAAAATCAAGAATCTGGAAGATAAATATGCGAACATTCTCGCCAAAATTCAGGTCAGTGCGTTTTTTTTGTAGGTGAGATATTCTGAGAAATGATTTACCCAGATTTATAGAGCTTTGTATGGAAACTAACAGAAACATTGTCATTGAGTTTTACTATGAGAGAGAACAGTCATCACTCAAGACCTCATATTTATTGAAAACAGCACTTATTATAATGCAAGGAATGCTTAGAGAGAAAAAAAACTCAATAGCTACGCCTAATCTAGCCTGTACCCAGACGTTGTTTTATTTTTCTTTCCGTTCTGTTCGAGCGCGCGACTACCCCCTTGAGCTGGCGGTCATCAAATCCCTCATCACCCACGCTCGACGGACTTTGAAGAGAAAATAGAGCTATTTTAAAAAGGCTGTAATATTTACCTGTGTGACAGCTTTCTACGCCGCCATTTAGTGTCGCGTGACACGAAGGCTTTAAAATTCAAATGTGTTCTATCGCATAACAAAGAGTCCTATCGAACTGAAAACGTGTGAAAGGGCAAGTGTTCAGATGGTTAACACACGACCTGCAATGTCAAAACCTTTTAGGATTTTCGGTTTTTCTGCAGCGTCAATTCAAACTGTTACCATGGCATCCAATCCTAGCTTGTCAAATGCTTTCACGTTTTGAAGACAGCAACATAACGTTTTGCAGGTCGCGTGTTATCCTAAACAGAAAACATTCTGAATTTGAAATCTTGATTACGTCACTATTTATTATTGCTTTTGCTGTTTCCCGATTAAAGAAAGCAGTCTTGGTTTGGCATCTAAAGCTTTATTTTACTAATCGAGAGTTCAGGAACCGAACACGCAAGGTTTTTTGTGAGTTACCGAGATTCGAATTTCGCTCGGTTTGGTACGAGCTTACATGAGGACAACAATATAACTATTGTATGAAGAACAACAAGGGGTAATCCTAAAATAATTTTTTAGCAGAACTTCATTTATTTCATGTATGTATAATAATTACCTAAGAATCATTAATTCGAATAAATTCTCTCACAGTGTAGGGTTCAATTTGATAGGAAGAAAAAATAATAAATACTAAAGCCAATTTATTACATGCATAGTAAGAGCAACAGCTGATCAAGCTCGAAACAATGATTAACTCATGGCACTGGTGCAACTAAATCTTCCGTTCCAGGCTTACAAAACTGTCTTATTTCGCGATATAAGTAGTTCCTGCGTTCGTCACTTAATCCTTCTGGGTTGATCTTCTGCGGAAGAACTGAACCTGGTGGGATGACAGCACCATCCTTCAGTAGCACACACGCTTGTTCCGGAGATGACAAATATTCTCGGCAGTAAACCACACCTGGTTCATCCTTAGAAAATCTAAAGTGGTGGAATTTTTTTATGTTCGGGATTTTTTTGAAATATTGCCCAAGAAAAGTAGACCAGTCGTATGCAGGTACTATGACACGGCCATCGTGCGTCGACACCAGTTGGGCCTTGTTCACGCCTGTGTTGCTTGAGGTGTCCACCATTCGAGCTAGTTCATAAATCGACGAAATGAAATTGAGCTTGTAGGACTTTTTCAGCTTTCCAAAACAACGATCCGGGCCAAATTTAGTATGCCCAGCAATCAGGAAAGAGTACTTGATAGACTGGTGAAGTTCAGTAGCAATCCTCCATGCAAAATACCATAAAAAGTAATTGTTTTTATTTTGTCCAGAACAATTGTCAGCGTGTAAGTGAACGTCT